>CANTFK010000218.1:0-170605 GCA_947646735.1 Peronospora farinosa
GTAGTGCAGACACTTTTCTGTCGCTTATGGGATGATGGAGACGATGTTACTGTCTCTTGCCACCGGTAATTTATTCTCCACATCATTTTGCCGCTAATAGGGCGGGTTAATGTGGCGATGGTGACAGTTGTTGCTGCGTCTTGCCATCGGTAATTTATTCTCTTCATGGGTGTTGGGTCTCACCAAAGCAGGCACTCACTTGCTTCAGACCTACCTGCATCTTGGAAAACGCTGAGATAGATCCAAGTCAACCGTTTACGAGGCAAGGGGTGTTTTGTTTGTCAATTTGGCTGTGTATTATGTCAAGGCAGGATGCGGGTACACCAATAGTTGCAAGCAGTCGTCCGGCAAACGTATGCGTACCAGAGGACCTGTAAGGATTTATGGAAGGCTTTGGAAAAGACCCGTGAAACGTATAGCTGTTTTGTCAATTTGGCTTGGTATCTTGCCCGAGTGGTCTAAGGGGGCGGACTTAAGATCCGCTAGACGTTCCAGTCTGCGTGGGTTCAAACCCCACAGATACCAAAGCACCACTCTCTCTTCTTCTTGAAAAGCGGTGGACGAAGCCTCGTAGTGCAGACACTTTTCTGTCGCTTATGGGATGATGGAGACGATGTTACTGTCTCTTGCCACCGGTAATTTATTCTCCACATCATTTTGCCGCTAATAGGGCGGGTTAATGTGGCGATGGTGACAGTTGTTGCTGCGTCTTGCCATCGGTAATTTATTCTCTTCATGGGTGTTGGGTCTCACCAAAGCAGGCACTCACTTGCTTCAGATCTACCTGCATCTTGGAAAACGCTGAGATAGATCCAAGTCAACCGTTTACGAGGCAAGGGGTGTTTTGTTTGTCAATTTGGCTGTGTATTATGTCAAGGCAGGATGCGGGTACACCAATAGTTGCAAGCAGTCGTCCGGCAAACGTATGCGTACCAGAGGACCTGTAAGGATTTATGGAAGGCTTTGGAAAAGGCCCGTGAACCGTATTGCTGTTTTGTCAATTTGGCTTGGTATCTTGCCCGAGTGGTCTAAGGGGGCGGACTTAAGATCCGCTAGACGTTCCAGTCTGCGTGGGTTCAAACCCCACAGATACCAAAGCACCACTCTCTCTTCTTCTTGAAAAGCGGTGGACGAAGCCTCGTAGTGCAGACACTTTTCTGTCGCTTATGGGATGATGGAGACGATGTTACTGTCTCTTGCCACCGGTAATTTATTCTCCACATCATTTTGCCGCTAATAGGGCGGGTTAATGTGGCGATGGTGACAGTTGTTGCTGCGTCTTGCCATCGGTAATTTATTCTCTTCATGGGTGTTGGGTCTCACCAAAGCAGGCACTCACTTGCTTCAGATCTACCTGCATCTTGGAAAACGCTGAGATAGATCCAAGTCAACCGTTTACGAGGCAAGGGGTGTTTTGTTTGTCAATTTGGCTGTGTATAATGTCAAGGCAGGATGCGGGTACACCAATAGTTGCAAGCAGTCGTCCGGCAAACGTATGCGTACCAGAGGACCTGTAAGGATTTATGGAAGGCTTTGGAAAAGACCCGTGAAACGTATAGCTGTTTTGTCAATTTGGCTTGGTATCTTGCCCGAGTGGTCTAAGGGGGCGGACTTAAGATCCGCTAGACGTTCCAGTCTGCGTGGGTTCAAACCCCACAGATACCAAAGCACCACTCTCTCTTCTTCTTGAAAAGCGGTGGACGAAGCCTCGTAGTGCAGACACTTTTCTGTCGCTTATGGGATGATGGAGACGATGTTACTGTCTCTTGCCACCGGTAATTTATTCTCCACATCATTTTGCCGCTAATAGGGCGGGTTAATGTGGCGATGGTGACAGTTGTTGCTGCGTCTTGCCATCGGTAATTTATTCTCTTCATGGGTGTTGGGTCTCACCAAAGCAGGCACTCACTTGCTTCAGATCTACCTGCATCTTGGAAAACGCTGAGATAGATCCAAGTCAACCGTTTACGAGGCAAGGGGTGTTTTGTTTGTCAATTTGGCTGTGTATTATGTCAAGGCAGGATGCGGGTACACCAATAGTTGCAAGCAGTCGTCCGGCAAACGTATGCGTACCAGAGGACCTGTAAGGATTTATGGAAGGCTTTGGAAAAGGCCCGTGAACCGTATTGCTGTTTTGTCAATTTGGCTTGGTATCTTGCCCGAGTGGTCTAAGGGGGCGGACTTAAGATCCGCTAGACGTTCCAGTCTGCGTGGGTTCAAACCCCACAGATACCAAAGCACCACTCTCTCTTCTTCTTGAAAAGCGGTGGACGAAGTCTCGTAGTGCAGACACTTTTCTGTCGCTTATGGGATGATGGAGACGATGTTACTGTCTCTTGCCACCGGTAATTTATTCTCCACATCATTTTGCCGCTAATAGGGCGGGTTAATGTGGCGATGGTGACAGTTGTTGCTGCGTCTTGCCATCGGTAATTTATTCTCTTCATGGGTGTTGGGTCTCACCAAAGCAGGCACTCACTTGCTTCAGATCTACCTGCATCTTGGAAAACGCTGAGATAGATCCAAGTCAACCGTTTACGAGGCAAGGGGTGTTTTGTTTGTCAATTTGGCTGTGTATAATGTCAAGGCAGGATGCGGGTACACCAATAGTTGCAAGCAGTCGTCCGGCAAACGTATGCGTACCAGAGGACCTGTAAGGATTTATGGAAGGCTTTGGAAAAGGCCCGTGAAACGTATAGCTGTTTTGTCAATTTGGCTTGGTATCTTGCCCGAGTGGTCTAAGGGGGCGGACTTAAGATCCGCTAGACGTTCCAGTCTGCGTGGGTTCAAACCCCACAGATACCAAAGCACCACTCTCTCTTCTTCTTGAAAAGCGGTGGACGAAGCCTCGTAGTGCAGACACTTTTCTGTCGCTTATGGGATGATGGAGACGATGTTACTGTCTCTTGCCACCGGTAATTTATTCTCCACATCATTTTGCCGCTAATAGGGCGGGTTAATGTGGCGATGGTGACAGTTGTTGCTGCGTCTTGCCATCGGTAATTTATTCTCTTCATGGGTGTTGGGTCTCACCAAAGCAGGCACTCACTTGCTTCAGATCTACCTGCATCTTGGAAAACGCTGAGATAGATCCAAGTCAACCGTTTACGAGGCAAGGGGTGTTTTGTTTGTCAATTTGGCTGTGTATAATGTCAAGGCAGGATGCGGGTACACCAATAGTTGCAAGCAGTCGTCCGGCAAACGTATGCGTACCAGAGGACCTGTAAGGATTTATGGAAGGCTTTGGAAAAGACCCGTGAAACGTATAGCTGTTTTGTCAATTTGGCTTGGTATCTTGCCCGAGTGGTCTAAGGGGGCGGACTTAAGATCCGCTAGACGTTCCAGTCTGCGTGGGTTCAAACCCCACAGATACCAAAGCACCACTCTCTCTTCTTCTTGAAAAGCGGTGGACGAAGTCTCGTAGTGCAGACACTTTTCTGTCGCTTATGGGATGATGGAGACGATGTTACTGTCTCTTGCCACCGGTAATTTATTCTCCACATCATTTTGCCGCTAATAGGGCGGGTTAATGTGGCGATGGTGACAGTTGTTGCTGCGTCTTGCCATCGGTAATTTATTCTCTTCATGGGTGCTGGATCTCACCAAAGCAGGCATTCACTTGCTGAAGACCTACCTGCATCTTGGAAAACGCTGAGATAGATCCAAGTCAACCGTTTACGAGGCAAGGGGTGTTTTGTTTGTCAATTTGGCTGTGTATTATGTCCGAGGCAGGATGCGGGTACACCAACAGTTGCAAGCAGTCGTCCGGCAAACGTATGCGTACCAGAGGACCTGTAAGGATCTATGGAAGGCTTTGGAAAAGACCCGTGAACCGTATTGCTGTTTTGTCAATTTGGCTTGGTATCTTGCCCGAGTGGTCTAAGGGGGCGGACTTAAGATCCGCTAGACGTTCCAGTCTGCGTGGGTTCAAACCCCACAGATACCAAAGCACCACTCTCTCTTCTTCTTGAAAAGCGGTGGACGAAGTCTCGTAGTGCAGACACTTTTCTGTCGCTTATGGGATGATGGAGACGATGTTACTGTCTCTTGCCACCGGTAATTTATTCTCCACATCATTTTGCCGCTAATAAGGCGGGTTAATGTGGCGATGGTGACAGTTGTTGCTGCGTCTTGCCATCGGTAATTTATTCTCTTCATGGGTGCTGGGTCTCACCAAAGCAGGCACTCACTTGCTTCAGACCTACCTGCATCTTGGAAAACGCTGAGATAGATCCAAGTCAACCGTTTACGAGGCAAGGGGTGTTTTGTTTGTCAATTTGGCTGTGTATTATGTCAAGGCAGGATGCGGGTACACCAATAGTTGCAAGCAGTCGTCCGGCAAACGTATGCGTACCAGAGGACCTGTAAGGATTTATGGAAGGCTTTGGAAAAGACCCGTGAAACGTATAGCTGTTTTGTCAATTTGGCTTGGTATCTTGCCCGAGTGGTCTAAGGGGGCGGACTTAAGATCCGCTAGACGTTCCAGTCTGCGTGGGTTCAAACCCCACAGATACCAAAGCACCACTCTCTCTTCTTCTTGAAAAGCGGTGGACGAAGTCTCGTAGTGCAGACACTTTTCTGTCGCTTATGGGATGATGGAGACGATGTTACTGTCTCTTGCCACCGGTAATTTATTCTCCACATCATTTTGCCGCTAATAGGGCGGGTTAATGTGGCGATGGTGACAGTTGTTGCTGCGTCTTGCCATCGGTAATTTATTCTCTTCATGGGTGCTGGATCTCACCAAAGCAGGCATTCACTTGCTGAAGACCTACCTGCATCTTGGAAAACGCTGAGATAGATCCAAGTCAACCGTTTACGAGGCAAGGGGTGTTTTGTTTGTCAATTTGGCTGTGTATTATGTCAAGGCAGGATGCGGGTACACCAATAGTTGCAAGCAGTCGTCCGACAAGCGTATGCGTACCAGAGGACCTGTAAGGATCTATGGAAGGCTTTGGAAAAGGCCCGTGAAACGTATAGCTGTTTTGTCAATTTGGCTTGGTATCTTGCCCGAGTGGTCTAAGGGGGCGGACTTAAGATCCGCTAGACGTTCCAGTCTGCGTGGGTTCAAACCCCACAGATACCAAAGCACCACTCTCTCTTCTTCTTGAAAAGCGGTGGACGAAGTCTCGTAGTGCAGACACTTTTCTGTCGCTTATGGGATGATGGAGACGATGTTACTGTCTCTTGCCACCGGTAATTTATTCTCCACATCATTTTGCCGCTAATAGGGCGGGTTAATGTGGCGATGGTGACAGTTGTTGCTGCGTCTTGCCATCGGTAATTTATTCTCTTCATGGGTGCTGGATCTCACCAAAGCAGGCATTCACTTGCTGAAGACCTACCTGCATCTTGGAAAACGCTGAGATAGATCCAAGTCAACCGTTTACGAGGCAAGGGGTGTTTTGTTTGTCAATTTGGCTGTGTATTATGTCCAAGGCAGGATGCGGGTACACCAGCAGTTGCAAGCAGTCGTCCGACAAGCGTATGCGTACCAGAGGACCTGTAAGGAGCTATGGAAGGCTTTGGAAAAGGCCCGTGAACCGTATTGCTGTTTTGTCAATTTGGCTTGGTATCTTGCCCGAGTGGTCTAAGGGGGCGGACTTAAGATCCGCTAGACGTTCCAGTCTGCGTGGGTTCAAACCCCACAGATACCAAAGCACCACTCTCTCTTCTTCTTGAAAAGCAGGACTTAGACTATACTGTAATCAGTATAGTCGGAGGGTGCCCCATTACATTTAGACCAAACATTAAGTATATTACTTAATGTTTACGTGTAACTAGGTACCCTGTTACACGTCCCTTAGTCTGATTCGCAAGCAAATGGAAGCTAAGTAGTAGCCCTCGATATTCCGCTTCGTTTACAGTCAGATCAGCGGCGAACTCCGATGCAGCAGCTATGACAGTCCATTTCATCTTCCATGCAATAAGAGTCTGGAGTGGAAATGTAGCAGCGACCGTAAATGCATCGCTGATCAGTCTCTTTGTGTATGTATGTACACAAATTCTTGAGCCTTATTTAT
Source organism: Peronospora farinosa (assembly GCA_947646735.1). NCBI lineage: Eukaryota > Oomycota > Peronosporomycetes > Peronosporales > Peronosporaceae > Peronospora > Peronospora farinosa. Next base: position 6,024 of record CANTFK010000218.1, read on the forward strand.
TGTACAAGATTTGTTCTAATTTTGCTACTTTGTTCTTCTCACAAACCAACCAACCTATTCAATATGTGACAAAGACTGTAACGCGGGACTCTTGACGCTTCGCTATGACCTCCGCTGTACAAAGCGAGGGTCAAGAGCAAGCTAACGGCCAAAGTCGTGGCTTCGTCGTTTTAGCTCCTAGGGCAGTCACACGATGAGACCTTTGGCAGAGAAGCACATTGTGTAATCAATTGGTGACCGACTTGAAGAGCTTTTAAACCTAGGACAGTACAAACACATATAGTAGTAGTAACTCATACGATACAGTAGTACCGTACTGAACTCATGGCTCTCTGCCGTACTATAAAAGGCCAGACGTTGTAGTTCATAGCTCAGGGTTGACGCTGTAGAGCTGAGAATCTGATATCGAGTTGAAGGCAGGGGTTCGAAACTGCAGGTGATTTTTTCTACGAAACAGGCCTATGGTGTTGCAGCTTCTAAAGCCCCTTCTAGTAATTAGATAATGACTGACTAAATGATCTATGAGCCATTCATTTTATGAGCATCAACAGTACCACCAGCAAATGAATTTGGTCATACGCAAGCAAGGGTCAATTCATTTAGCATCGATCGATCAAACTTCCATCAATCTCTCGTGTCATATGTGCAATCATTTCTTAATAGTTCATTGTCCATTTGTCATAGAGGTTGAAAAGGAATCTCCATCTTTACTAGTATAAGTCCCTATCCAGGATGAGCTCAATCCCTGTTAACAACGTAGAAGCTGTCCAGCGTATTACACGACGCATTGATGCCATTGGCGAGCGTGATCCAGGCATCGTCATGGGGTTATCATGGTATTATATCAAGCTCATCCTACTTACGGGCTTTGGATGGGCCATGGACTCAATGGAAACTTTCATCTTTACGTATTGTGCTGCTCTTATCCGTGAGGACATTCCACAAAGCTCACGTCAAGCTTCTTTTCTAGGTGGTGCTGTCTTTATTGGGTCGTTCATTGGATCTTTTCCCTTTGGGACATTGGCCGACAAATACGGTCGTCGTCCTATCTTTATGGTCACACTTGTGCTCTTCCTTGGTGGTCTTGCCTTTTGTGCATTGAGTTGGGATGTCACCTCTATCACATGTGCACGCATTATCTCGGGCATTGGTCTTGGTGGAGAGCTACCCGTTGCTTCGACACTCGTACAAGAGCTCTCTCCAAAGAAAACACGTGGTAAGATTATTGTCTTGCTCGAGTCTTTCTGGGCCATTGGTTGCATGGTCGCAGTTGTTATGGCATTTAGTGTCGCACCCAAGATTGGTTGGCGTGAAACTTTCTTCATCTGTTGTGCCCCCGTGCTATATGCGATTGTTATCCGTCTATATATCCCCGAGTCCCCCAAGTGGCTTGCCAGTGTCGGTCGCTATGACGAGGCCGTTGCTATTGTCGAGTCCATTGAGCAGGCCCATGGTCTCGATCCCTACGACCCCAAGACGGAGGAGATTGAGCGAAACATTGCAGTACAATCAGCTGTTGAGCTCCCAGATTCTCATTTCAAACGCATTGGCATGTTGTTTGAGCACCAATTCCGTGTACGCACGACTGTCCTTTGGACGCTTTGGTTCGGTCTGTCCATGTCGTACTACGCCATTTTTATTTACTTGCCCACTTTGATCTCTCTCAAGGGCTATGACATGAACAGTCAATGGGAGACAATCCTCATCATTACAGTCTTTCAACTTCCAGGCTACTTTGCTGCTGCGAGTCTTGTCGAGATTATTGGCCGAAAGCAAACGCTTGTCATCTTTCTACTTGGTGCCTTTGTATCTGCTATTGTCATGGGCTATGTCGATGCGACCAAGACGCCTGTGATTGTAACTGGATCGTTCACGTCCTTCTTTATGCTTGGTGCATGGGGTTGCGTGTACGCATACACACCAGAGAACTATCCGACAGCTATCCGTGGCATTGGTGCAGCATATCCCTCTGGTTTCAGCCGCATTGGCTCTTTCATCGGTCCGTACTTATGTGCGTCCATGTTTGGTGACTGGAACATGTCTTTAGAGGGCATTATGTGGGTATTTGGTGGACTACTAGTGGTGATTTCGGCCCTTGTGTTGATCTTTGGCTATGAGCCTCGTGGGAAGAACGTTGAATTGTACGATGACAATCACGCCAACAAGTCGATGGTCTTTGAGGCCGTGCAAACGCCCACGTGACTTTTGTCCGATTGAAAAAGCGAGTAGCTGCATTGTTATTGTATCATTTGACGTTGAGAGATCTCGTGCTCGCTTGAGCGGCAATACATATAAAGTTATTCCAATCACTCTCTTACATACGTAGTCTCCTTGGAAATTATAAGAATAATGAGCAAGGACACAATTCCTTGCTCTTTGGCGTTCAATCATAATCTTTTTACTACGATATTTGTATCTATAGAGAAAAGGTCAGCACTTGGGCTAGTATCTAATGTATCGTTACTACGAAGATACTGGTAGGCACAGTACAATGTTTTTCAATCAGACGAGAGGGAAGAGTGTGGAATGTCACTCTATAAGAGTGCGACTGTAGTATTGGAAAAAAAAGTCATCACTATCGTAAACGTTCAACTAAATGTCCTCTCTCAAGGCTGGCAAAAGTGTCATACATTATACGTGATGTTTGTAATACCTTTTAAATTGGCACTTCATGTTCAAGTGTATTTTTCAATCACGATGGTGATATGCTTACGCGTTTTTGAAAATCAGTATGGAATGGACGTGCAATCTAGTTTAAACTATACGTTTTATAGTCGAAAGCAATCACATGGTTAAAAGACCATAAGACACTTGATGTCCTCCCTATACATACAATAACATAACATAACAGACTGATGATGATGTTCTTCAATGGTTAAAAATACCGACCCATCTGTCTATTTCCTACAAAGTTTACGATTGAGCGCTTGAGGTGCGTGCGACATGGGAGACGTTTCGGGTATCAAAAAAACCTCGGAGGTTTTTTCCTTCTCTTCCTTCTCCGTCCCCAAAAGACGCCACTTTTACTAACGAGGCAGAGAGCAAAGACAAGAATTCAAAAGGAGATTTTAATCCGTAACGAACTAAAAGACGTCTTTCGTGTCCCCCGTCATTTGAATGGACGCCACTATTTCCGAACCTCAGGACGACGCGTACCACGAATTACGAACATCACGTGGACGTGCATTTTCATCCAGTCCTCTTGCTCCTTCTTCACTTGATCATTGTATGGGACTGTATGAAAATGGTGATTCCAACACAATTGGTCAAAAGACGACATCTGAAGAATCCATGGAGTATCGAATTGTAGCGTTACCAGCACTTGAACGACAAGATCGACATGAAAAGAAAGATGATGATTGTTCACTTGATTTTTGTTCAAATGTCGTGATTACGTCAAAATATACGACGTGGAATTTCCTGCCGCTGTTTATGCTCGAAAGTTTTCGCAAATTAGCGAATGCGTATTTTCTACTTGTGTCGATTTTACAATGTATTCGACATATTAGTAATACGAATGGTGTTCCGACGAATTTACCCGTTTTGATGTTTATTTTAACGGTGGATGGCGTACTTGCTGTGATTGAAGATCGAAGACGTCACGTTGCAGATAAAGAAGCGAATTCTGCTCAATGTCAAGTACTTAAAGACACATTTACAGGTTCAAGAGATGCACTTGATCGTGCGGGCGATGTGGAGGATGCAGACATTGCTCTAATGCATTGGGCTTCTCTTACTGTCGGGTCAGTGGTGAAACTCCGGAATCGAGAAACAGCTCCGGCTGATTTATTGATTTTAGCTGTTGCTGAGCCGAATCCAAATGAACCGGCGGGGATTTGCTACGTGGAAACAAAGAGTCTCGATGGTGAGACGAATCTAAAGCTGCGTCACGCCTGTGATGCCACAATGCACGTACAAACGGCAGCACAAGTCGCTGCTTTGTCTGGACAGCTACGATGTGAGAACCCCAACAAGGTCATTGGTCGCTTTGACGGCACGTTGTCTGTCACGGATGAAACAAAGACAGCGGAGACTCATCCGCAGCCGATTGCTATCAAGAACGTGCTACTTCGTGGTTGCCAACTGCGTAACACGGACTGGATTTACGGCCTTGTGGTGAACACGGGACCGGACACAAAGATCATGCAGAGTGCAACAGCCACGCGGCCAAAGTGGAGCTCCATTAATGAGACGGTGAATAAGATGATTATTTGGCTGTTTCTGCTGCTGTGTTTCTTTTGCATTGTCGCCACGACTGTGCAAATAATTTGGCTTTATGATAACATTGAGGAGAGCTGGTATCTGAACTGGTCACCTACCATGACGAGTCAGTGGTTTGCTGGATTTGGCTATTACTTCTTGCTGATGTACCAGATGATTCCTGTGTCGCTATACGTGACCATCTCGATGGTCATGTTTATCCAGGCTATTTTCATGACGTGGGATCTAGATATGTACTACGAAGAGGCGGACGTGCGCATGATTGTGCGCTCCATGGGATTGAACGAGGAATTGGGTCAGATCTCTTATGTATTTAGTGACAAGACCGGCACACTGACATGCAACATTATGGAGTTCCGCAAATGCTCAATTAATGGCGTGTCGTACGGGACAGGTATGACGGAAATTGGCCGTGCTGCGCTACGTCGAAAAGGGGTTGCTGTACCAGCGGATATGGAACCATGCCCAGCTACGGGCGATGCAAAGATCCCATACGTCAACTTTGAGGATGTGCGTTTGTTAAACGCGCTTGAGCGACCTAATGCTGACGACACACCAAATCGTGAAGCTGAGTTTTTCTTGCACTTGAGTTTATGCCAAACTGTCATTCCTGAGGCTGTGGAGGGTAGCTCTGAAGTGCGTTTTTCGGCCTCGTCACCTGATGAACAGGCGCTGGTGTCAGGTGCAAAGTTTTTCGGCTTTACTTTTGAATCCCGGGGTCTGGGCGTTGCTCGTGTGAGGGTAAAGCGTCCCGAGCTTATTCGTCGCTACGCGAAAGATGCTACCGGCCCGAATGCTTTGCTAGAATTCAAAATCTTGGACGTGTTGGAATTTACTAGTGACCGTAAGCGAATGTCGGTTGTGGCGCAATATCCCAATGGAGAGTACTGGGTGCTCACGAAGGGTGCTGATAACGTAATTTATCCTTTGCTGGCTAAGAGTAAGAGTAACCCTGAACTTCTGAAGGAGACGATGCGTCATTTAGAGACGTTTGGCGATGATGGTCTGCGTACGCTTACAATTGCGCAGCGACGTGTGGACGAAAAAGAGTACTTGGACTGGAGCGCACGCTTTAAGCAGGCAAACTCTTCCTTGGAAGAAATTGACAAGCGCAAGAATGGCCAGCCCAACGAAATCGATAAGCTTATGACGGAGATTGAGCACGACCTGGAACTGCTGGGCGCTACGGCAATCGAGGACAAGCTGCAAAATAATGTACCCAGTTGTATCGCGAACCTCATGCGTGCAGGCATGCGAATCTGGATGCTTACGGGCGACAAGCAGGAGACCGCCATTAACATTTCGTATGCGTGTCAGCTCATGGATAATGACATGCAGCAATTTGTCTTCAATTGCGATATGTACCCGACGAAGGAGGCCATCTTAACTCAATTATTAGACGCAAACGCACAGGTCCAACGAGGCAGCAATCGTCATGCCCTGACAATCGACGGTGAGTGCTTGGAATTGACATTGGCAGACGACCGGTGTCAAAAAGAGTTCCTGTCGCTGGCCGTGGCTTGTGAGGCTGTGGTGTGTTGCCGTGTGTCACCTAGCCAGAAGGCTGAGGTGGTGACTCTCGTACGCACTACTAATAAGAAGATGCGAACGCTAGCGATTGGTGACGGTGCCAATGATGTGGCCATGATTCAGCGTGCACATGTTGGCGTTGGTATCTCAGGTCAAGAGGGTATGCAAGCTGTGAATTCAAGTGACTATGCAATTGGCCAGTTTTATTTCCTGGAAAAGTTGTTGCTGCACCATGGCCGCTTGAATTACAAGCGCATGGCCATTCTAAGCGGGTATATGTTCTACAAGAATATTGTGATGGTGCTGGCGCAGTACTTTTACATGTTTTGCACGGGCTCCTCTGCTCAGAAGTTCTATGGTGAGTTGGCATTCCAGCTGTACAACATTTGCTACACTTCGCTGCCTATTATTGTGCTTGGTGTTTTTGACTACGACGTGCCTTTTGAAGTGAGCAAACGCTTTCCCGAGTTGTACCTGGTTGGTCCGCGCATGGAGCTTTTCAACAACTACACCTTTTTCAAGTGGATTTGCAGTGCTGTCTACGAGTCAACCGTCATCTTTGTGTTTGTTATTTACGCTTATAACGAGAACCTTTCTAATGCGGGCAGTGCGTCGATGGTGCAGTATGGATTGCTCGCGTTCACGATGGTGGTTTTGGTGGCCAACATCAAGCTGTCTATGATACAAATGTCGTGGAGCACTTATGGTTGTGCTTTGTGGTTTGTTGGCGTTATCTCGTTCCTTCCGCTGACCCCTATTATTTCAAGCTACTGGATTTCCCTGTTCTCAACGGAATACGGTAGCTTTCAAAACACGCTGACGCATGAGACATATTGGTTGGTGATTCCAGTCTGTCTGGTTGTTTCGCTGCTCCGTCATTTTAGTTGGACCGCTATCTGCCGCCGATTTTATCCGCTTCCGTGGCAGATTGTCCAGGAACAGTACGTCTTGCAAAAGGGCAGGCACCCTACGCAGAGTCGCTTAATGTCTCGTATCGACATTGAAGCTGCTGGCATCCCTATGGTGAACGGTTTGTCGCAGGACAATGGAGGCGCTTACATCAATTCGTCGTCTCCTAGGCGTGGTTACAACGCGGTAAGTGTTATCTTTTTGCAATGCGTTGCTGCATTGAGCTTCGTCGTCTAATCTTGCGTTTTTCTTTCTCTGATGCAGGAATTACAGGACCAGGCTCAGCTCAGTGGTAAAACGCGTGGATCTGGCAGTGGCTTCGCATTCAGCTACGATCCGCAGACGTCTTTGGCTGAGTCGTACATGTCAACACACGATGTGCGTCAGTCAGCCTCAGCGATGAGTGACGCAGAACAACGTGGCAGGAGATCTCGAGAAGATTCGCGATCATCCGATTACGACTCCTCGCGCTCAACTGGTGTCGTGGATTCGACAAAGGGATCGTCCTCTACAGGACTGTTTGTCTAGCACGACGTCGACGAAAAAGGGATCATCTTGAGCTAGAAGAAGCTAGCTCACGTTGCATGTGAAGCTGCGACCTTGTGAACGGTCGATTAGAAGAGCACCGGGCATGTATAAGCAGCGAGAAATAGCAGGTCGTCGAACGATGGATATCAATTGGTCTTGATTTCTCTGAAGCGTCAATTCTACAATTAACGGAGCTATCACATCATTGACAAAGACGACACCGAGTGCTTTGACGGCACTGGAAGTGAAGACTTGAAGACTGCAGACACTTGCGTCAGCCACGTGTCCGTCGGAGACATTCAAGTCGAGCCATATATTCTACTCTTCAACATGCGCTGACAACGACATAAAGTGTTAATAGCAATACCTATTAGCTACTTACCATTGAATCGGGTACCACTGCCGACTTTCATTGATACCGAGTATTGGTAGCTGCTAGCTAACTCCATACACTCAATATGTCGTTGCGCGACTCACTGTCACAACGAGTTCTAGCAAAGGTATCTTGCTGTGACGTGGCTGCAGTTCAAGACTACTTCGTCTGCTCCTCGGACAATTCCTTGGCCAGCGCCACATAGTTCACCTCCTTCCTGACGCGTTTGCTTCTCGAATGTGAAAGGGGCATCTTATCCGCTTCTTCGCTGCGCTTCTTTGTCTGCAGCACCGTCATACCAGAGTCCGAAGCTGCCGGAGCCAAGTAACTCGCCAGCAACGTCTGTTCGTGCACGGCCTCCTTGGCGATTTCTACCTCGTCCCAGCGCTCCCGCGCCGGGTTGATGAGCGCCCGAGTGTGGGCCGCGACGCTGCGTGCGAAAGGCGAAACCATCCGACCGTGAAAGTTGTAACCTCCCTCCAGCACTGATATCAATCTGCCATCGCAGCAAGTATTGGCCACCTGCTTGATGTGCCCGACAAGCCATTCATAGTCTTGCTCCAACAGCGACACGTATCCCCAATTCACGAGCTCCTTCTTATGCGCGTCAAAACCCGCCGATAGGAATATAAGGTCTGGATTAAAGTTCCGCAATCTCGGCAAGATGCGGTCACGAAATGCGCTTCGCCATTTTAGGCGTGAAGCGGATGCGCCTTCACGGCAAAGAACCATACCTTCGTTCCAAATGACTGGAGCTTCTTTCACATTCGAGACACCAGAACCAGGATAAAACCAGGCCTGGGTTTCACCCTGGGCCAGCTCCTCCTTGTCCTCAGGGTCCTTGTGTCCGTATCCGTGCACCGAACAAAAGAACACATTCTCTGAGTCATCGTCACTGCGCCAGGGCTTGTACTGATGCACAACCTGTTTGCCAACACCGTAGGGCGTCTCAAAGGTTATCTCTTTCGTAGACGGCACAAGCTGTCGCACAATCTCTTCAGTACCGTTGCCATGATGCACGTCGAAGTCCAGGATCGCGACCCTGTTAATACCGCGATGCTTAAAATGTGCGCGTGCATATGCTGCACCAACAGCCACATTGTTGAAGAGACAAAATCCAAGACTTCCCTCTGGGTCGTTCTCGCACACCACCTTACCCACCGGTCCGGCATGGTGCCCAGGTGGCCGTACAATGCAAAATGCATTCCTGCACTTGCCTGCTACGACCTCGTCCACCGCCTTGCACACTGCGCCAGCAGCACGGGTGGCCGCATCAAAGGAACGAACTGACAATGCAGTATCGGAATCTAAAGATAACGTAGAATGACACTCCTCAGTGTCATCAGCTCTGCTAGCTGGTGTCGATTCGAACGGGCCCGGGAACTGGTCGTGACTTGTGCCATCCCTGTTATTGTCCTTTAGACCAACAGGTTTCTTGCCTACAACTGGCGCAGCAAAAGCGGAACATTTCTGACGCACACGATTAACGTAGTGAAATTCATGTACTCGCAAGATGTCGGCAATATCGGCGCGTTCGATGTCATGGTCCCACTTGACATTTGGTTGTTGAAACTCGCGAGATCGAAGAATGCCAAACACTGGGTCTACTAACGTATCAATTCGTTCAGGATTTTCAGGTGGCGGGTCTGGTCCACCGCGACGGTGATATGCCATGGGCAAATGCTTCCACACTTCGGGATGGAAAAAAAATCGTGTCTGATCTCTCTGCGCAATTTTTTCTTCCTTGTGATTTGCTATCTCCTTCACACAATCGCCTGCTTCAGCTGCCAACAAATGCATCTCAAGTGTATCAAACCTACATCTATGAGCTACTTGAGCTGCAGTGCATCCATAAATGTCCTTTAACGTGAAATCGGCAGCAACATGTCGAGAAGAAGTGCGTAGAATCTTTACACCTTCAATAAAACCTGCAAGTGCAGCAATGTGCGCCGGTGTTTGGTACAGCGATGTCTTAGAATTTACCTCCACGTTGTATACATCCACGAGTCTCTTGGCTACATTAGCTGCTCGATATTTCATGGCTTCATGAAGTGGTCGAAGCCCCACTTTGTTGCCTTTTTCAAGTAGCGTCTCCAATGTCATAAACTTTGTCTTCATCTTCTCCTTCTTTTTCTTCTCTTCTTCTTCTTCTTCTTCTTTTTCTTCAATTCCTTCACTTTCTTCCATTTCCATAGCAACTACATGACGTTTATAGAACGTAATCAGCACGTCTAGACACGTGAAAAGGTCGTACCGGGCACATAGATGAAAGACCGTATTTCCTTCTTCATCTCTCGCCATTATCTTGTCAAATAATAAAAGACGTACATCGTTTCCATAGAAATCGTCCTCTTGTGTCGTTTTGGTGAATAATTCACTGACTAAATCGTTACTAAATGACGCATTAATAGCTCCAATTCGTAGTAAAAGATGCAGAAATGGAGTATGAAAATCTCCACCTTTTAGTCGTAGCATTGCACTTGTAAGTACGGATGAATAACGTAACAAATGTATGGCACATTCTACTTGTTGATGGATTAGAGCCACATGTATTGGTAGAAATCCCATATCATCTTTTTCCAATAGATTCGTCTCATTGGCTACAAAACGCAGACGAGATTCCGTTTGATTGGATAAAAGTGGAAGCAGGATACGTAGCCGATCAATTCGACCGTCTTGCACAAGATTATGCAATAAGTACATGTCTTCTTCGTCGTCATCATTATAGTCATCATCCTCGTCTGGGAAAGCCTTTGATACGGCATCTGGCGACGTACACGCCGCCTCGGCTTGATAAGATTCCGCCATGTTTGGCGATAAAAGGAGACTTTCCACCAATGAAATTGCGTGATAAAACAGCTGATTTGGTTTGGTTTGAGTTTATATTACGACGTTTATATCTAAAGGAAGAGTAATCTGTCTTTAATTGATTGCTCCACAATGACGTGACCACTTTGCTAAAAATCCATCGTTCGACTTCAACTCTATGACACATATTCAATATGATAGGATTTCAGCCAACCAGCAGCCATCACACACCTCCGTATACTTATTTTCAGATAATATTACTGGTCAGAATCAAGTTCGTTTTTTTTGCGCTCGCTGCCGCCAGGGAAAAAGCTGCAGTTGCTATGCGCGCGGTAGAAACGGCAATGACGTTTTATTCCAAATATTAGTGTGGCTACCGCATGTGAAGACGCCTTAGCACTGTAAAGAACGACACTTTGGTCACTGTGACAGTCCTAGCTGTCAATGATGAGTAGTGGTCAGATTGATTACCTTTGATGGAGCTATCGACGATGATATTTTGGGGCCGATTGCAAGCACCTACACTTACTTACAAGCATAGGGTCGGAAGATACCCATCTTATTTTGACTTAGTCGGACTATTGCCGTGCTGACTACCTAACCTCCACATAATGATGGTTTGCATTTGCTTTGAGTATAGTAGGAGTTAGTCTGGGAAAGGGCAGCGCGAGTGAAGGTCAATTGGCTGACTGGTCACCCAATCCAATAGGCACAATATCAGTTGTACACATGTCGCATTCAGCATAGAATAGGACACTTGTTAAAATAGTATTCTTTAGGCTATGAATGTACTACCAAGAACCTTATTACTACTATCCTAGAAAAAAACTGTTGCAGCCAGGACACAAAGGATTGATGAAGAGCTACAACTGCAGAGGTTTATATATCAAGGTCTTTCAGCCGCCAGCGTTTCTTGCGTGACGCATAAAACAATGAGACTCACTATGTCGCGTACGAAGATCAGTAAGTACAATCGTGACAGCTTCATTATAACCTTTTATGATGGTATTCGACGCTGCCAAAGTTTTTGCAAGTGTAATAACAGGTATACGTCACAAATAGTATATACTACTTTTAAGAAGTAGTTTTTTCATACATCAACGCTTGTCAGTAAGAAAAACATACATTCTACATCCAAGCCACGCATGTAAACCTACCCCGATTACTATTATAAGCATCGCCCTCTCTCTTCAATATCAATATTGAAGATAGGCAATCAACTTGTCTGATTGGTTGAAACCATTCTTACTACCTGCTAATTGGCTTAAATCACATCTCAAGCCCTACCAGCTGTTTACTGAATATTTTGCTCTCTCTGACCTCACTTATTAATTAGACAGGACTAAGTCACTTCCTCTCTTTATCTGACACAACGACATTTTGTCTCACAATTGAAACACCCGTAGCCTCATAAGAGAATCAACTGAACTAGTCTGAAGTGACGTCATGAAAATCACATCCCCAAGCAGCAGCAGCAGCAGCAGCAGCAACAGCAAGAACAAAGAGATGACTCACACTATAACAGTTACATCTCCTACATCTTCAACGACTCGTCGTCCACGTGCTCAAAGTTTGCAGTGTCCAGTGCCTCGTGAATGTTGTAGTTCTGGTTCATTTGTAAGTAAATTATTCCGTATGATTGACTCGGAGCCGTCTACAATTGTATCATGGTGTCGTGGTACGTGGCCTGTTTCTACCTACTTTTTACAAGTAAATGTCGTTACTGATGGGCGTTCTATTCTGTCGTGTTGTCGTTTCTCTCGTAGGAGGAAGTGCCTTTTGTATTGTCGATGCCAAGATGATGGCCGAGCATTGTTTACCCAAATACTTTCGTCATCGTCGGTTTTCCAGTTTGATCCGTCAATTGAATTTCTACAGTTTTTATCGTGTTCAAGAAGGACAATTGACGATTTACCAACATTCTTTCTTTCGTAAAGGACGTCCAGATTTACTTGTACATATTAAACGACGGGGTGCTGGGAAAGCAAAAGATCCGTGGTTTGATCCCCTGGCTCATACAAGTAACAAAGCACCGGAATCAATGAGTAGTACTCGAGTCTTGACTTCTTCGACAAATAATGCACTGCCATCGACAATGAAGTTGGCCCCTTTGGGTCTTGCGGCTTGTTATTCACCAATGGCCAAGCCCATTGCTCTGGATAATATGTCACCGGTATTGAAACCTACTATGGTACAAAATAGTCCACCTTCGGTGGATTTGGGTGGCTTATTTCTTGGTGATGGACTCATGAAGAAGGACATGGACCACGCGTACCCATTGTCGTCGGCACTCAACATGAAGAACGAGCTTTTGTTTGACGAGATGGAGATGGACTCGAATCTGTCTCTTTCAAAAACATCAAGTAGCGTGGCTGCGCCATTGGACATTGACATTCAAGACTTTTTGACAGATGACTGTAATATCACACCTGGTCAGATTGATGATCGTCTGTGTGGCGGTATGAGTTTGAACAAGTGCGCGATGGTGTCACGTGACTGTCTTAAGTTTGATGATCCGGAAAACCTCGAGTCGTCGCCTTTGTTGACGAATCAAGAAGATCCAGAGCCGGTGAATTTTGAGAATGAAGTGCTTATGGACCTTGCCAATGTGGAGCCGGGTGCGTGGGAGGTGCCGCTGTCGCCGTTGAATGAAGAAGAGGACGTAATGCCGTGGCTGGACTTGTGCTTTTAGACTTGGCTCTATGGTTAAAGTTCACCCCACAGATCGACCGATAGACGAAGCCTGTGATGCTGATATTTATGCATGATGCTGATATTTATGCAAAGCTGCTCGCTCAGCCAGTGAAGGCCTCTCGAAGGCCCCTAGATTGTTCTCGATCATCTTTTTGTTCGTTATGGTGCGAGTGTCGTTAGGATGGAGACAGGAAGAGAGATTGAAGTTAGCAAGTGATTAAGATGAGGACTAGGACGACGTAGGATGTAAAGTAGAATGTAGGCGCAGAGCAAAACGAAACACGATGGAAGACAATTGCGGCAATGCGTTGATTGATGTGACAGTGGTCTATTAAACAAGTGTTGTCATAGGCATGAACATGTAAAGTAACGGTATAGTAGTAGGCATCAGGCAGCTCATCTGCAACCAAGCTGCCATCGTAACAATAGTACGAACTGAATACATCCTCTTGGTCGGTTTCTAACTTTAATACTTGAAGATGGACACACGGCCTGCCACCATCTGCGTCGACTGTCTTGCTTCCTCCTCCTTAAACGCCAACTTGGTCTCCTTTTTCTCAGCACGTCGAGCCATCTTTTTCATCTTGACGGCAGCCTTGCGTGCACACTTCTGCTCCTTCGTCTCACCCTTTTGCCTTCGAGTCTTCTCCTGTTCCTGCTGCTGTCGATTTGCCTTGGCCATTGTCGATGTTGCCGTCTCAAACACACCTAGTGGCATGCCCGTCTTACGTGACAGCGTCACCTTCTGCTTGCAGATGTCGCCGCCCTCTGCGATGCTTGCAATCACTGGTTGTTTCTTCTTTTTGCGCCGAGTCGGACCCTCTTCTCGCAGCACTGTCGGGTGGTTGTCAAGTGTCGAGTACGTGCTCACAATAGTCTCGCAATCCCATTTCTCGTGCTCTTCGCGCTGCAGATATTGATTGCGCTCGTAGAGTTCCTGTAACTCCTTCTTCTCGCGCTCACCCCGTGCCACATCGTCTTCTGGACCCTCTTCCTCCTCTGTCTCTGCGTCTTCATCGTACTCGTAGGCGCGACGCTCTACGTCACATTCCTCGAGCACTTGCTTTAGGTGGTTGCCGGTACGAAGCGGGTTGCCCAGCTTGCCCTCGGCGTCAGCGATTTCCTGCTGCACGAACGCATAGTCCTCCACCACGGCGGCAAGCAGCTCGCCATCCAGCGTCTCCTTGCCACGCGTCTCCGGGTCGTCCTCTTCCAGCTCGCCCAGCTGCTCGTCGTCATACTCTTCCGCCAGCGTCTTTTCAAAGAGTTCGTCCAGGACACGCTGTTTCTCGTCACGATCCCCCGGGACCTCAACTTTTTCATCATCTTCACCTCCCTCATCGCTAGACTCCTTGTCCTCCTCGCTAGAACCGTCATCCTCGCTGTCGGTGAGGTTACCGCGGTACAATGGCGTAACGCCACTAGCTGCTTTCATAAGCTTGGCAATATGTTCATCATAGTCGAAATCATCAGCTGTACCGTGCTCTGTATTTTCTTCTGCTGCCTGTATCATGAAATTGTCGTCCAGCTGCTCAAATGCCTCGTCATTCACAAGTGCCTCTCGTAGATCCTTATCCATGACATCCGTCGTCAAAGTGATTGCATCCAACAGTCGGTCCTGTTCCTCGACACTAGGCAGTGCATCTAGAGGCAAGTCCACTTTCTTCGACAGCAATTGAGCCTCTTCTCCAGCATCAAATCGACTTGTCGCCGAATAAAACTTGCCATGCCCCATCTCTTTCATATGTTGCAAATAATTGTAGCCATCGCGTGGCAGTCCATTTTCATCCACCAAATCCTCGGCTTCGACGCTTCCAAAACGTACTTTTCGTACAGGAAAAATCACGTTTTTTTTTCTTCTTCTTCTTCTTGGCAGCTAAAAAGTCCATAAATGTGTCCACAAGGTCCGGCATCTCGTCATCACTATCAAGCTCCGACTCATTATCATCATCTTCTTCATAATCCGAGTCGGAGTGCAGCTCGACGGGCTTTTTGGAAGAAAGAAGGACATATTTGGAAGCTTCGGGGTCTTGGACTTTTGGATCTCGCTGACTACGATGCACCACATGAAAATGCTGTGCTGTTTTTTTATCAATAAATTGTTTCTTACGACCCTATATGATACATTTATCAAGAGAGAGAGAAAAGTTAGAGAAGTTAGAGAGAGGATTGATAGAGAATGGAGAAAGTATTTGGTACGTGCCATGGTAAATGAGATTTGAATGGTTTCAAATGGTCGTGTTGTTTTAATTTTAAAGTAGTTTTTAAGTGTAATTCATAGCAAATGGTGAAGGTGTAAAAATTAGTGGATAAAAAGAAGGACTAGTATCGTGATGTAGTTACAAAACCGGTTGTGAACGAGTTTTGTATGTTTACCGGTAATTTATCAACCGAGATAATTTTTCATATACCGGTATACCGAGGTTCACGTTTATAAGACATACATAGCATCAGGTTGGCACAAATACATATTCATGCATTATGTCGGTATGCTAATGATAGCTCAAGTTCCTCTTGCTTGCTACCGCTGACTCAAAGCTTGGCCAGGGCGTCATTGACAGCAGCGAGACCTGAGGCATCCAGCTTATCAATGGAACCTCCACAGGCGGTCACAAGGGCCTCCAACGCGTCCATGTCGAGCGAGTCACACAGATCCTCCGTCTTGATGACATCAATAGCTCCGTCCAGCCCTTGTTCACTAGCAGCCACCATAAGCCCACGGAAAGCCTTTTTGACTTTTCGAAAGAGCTTTTTTTGCTTCTCCTTGGCCATCTTGGCCCTCTTCCGAGCTTCCTTCTCTTTTTCTTCAGCTTCCTGAGCCGCCCGTTCCATCTCTTCTTTCTTTCGGTTTTCTTCATCAATAAGACGTTGAGCCTCTTCTTCCTTTTCACGTTTTGCTTGAGCTTTACGATCTTTTTCTTCTTGTTTAACACGACGAATACGTGGATCCACTGCCAATGCACGGTCCACAAGACTAGCAAGACGTGCATATTCTTTTTTCTTCTTCTTCTTAGCAACAGCTTCATTTTTCTTTGCCATCCATCGTTTATGATTACGATGTTCTGCAGATTCCACATCATGTTCCGAATCGTGGGTGAAATCACGCCACGAATCAAACCTGTTCCAAAAGTCGTAAAACGCATACACTTCATCAATGGGTTTATCATCACCACCAAGAGTTGGAACCGGTTGATTGTCACTAAATCGAGCATTGGCCGTAAACACAGGTCCATAAAGTTCATAAAAACTTTTTCCTTCGCCTTTACTGTCATTTTCAGCAATTTTTTCCGTCCCGGATGGAATCCATTCGTCAAAATCACATTGGGAATCATAAGCACGTTTTTTTTGAGGATCCATCAGCGTACTAAACGCTTTTTGAACGGCCAAATAATTGGGATCGTTTTCGGTTTTACCGGTTTTATCCGGATGATGTTCAATTAAAACACGATGATACGCTTTTTTCACTTGCTCATCGGTAACGTTAAATCCAAGGTCACTTAACCCTAATTGTTGGTACATGGTCAAGTCCAAAAAGTTTTTACCACGAAGACTACGTCGGTATTTACGTAAAATCAATTCTTCTTCTTTTCGCAAGGCGTGACGGACCGTGGCAGCGTCATCAATTTCATCATGACTGGCAGAACGTCCACGTGCGAAATTACGTGCACGTTTATGAAATGCACGACCAGCAGCTTCGACACGTTTTTGTGTAAAGTAGCCCCCAAGGTTTACTACAATGTTAGACTCGATAAAATCTACAGGAGGGGGAGGGAGGGACAGTGTTAACGACATGTTACAGTGTAGATCAATTGAATGAGAAACTGGTTAAAACGTTTTTTCAATTGTGACAATTTAAGTGTGTTGTTGTTTGGGGGGGGGGGGGGGTGGGGTGGGGGATGGTTAAAAGGTGAGGTTTTTTCTTCAAAACCACGAGAACCATTCGTTTTGTAAGAGGTATAAAAAAATCTAAATTTGAAAAAATAGAAACATTGTAAATTATAAATTAGTACGTACGTACGTACGTACGACTTGTCCATCCATGGGCATCACGTATAATGCTTCTACTTACAACCTCTTAGCCAAAGAGATGACGTCCTTCTTCTTCTTCTTCTTCTTGTTTCTTCTCTCCAAATAAATCATACGCTGCATTACATGAACGTCGAAAGCGTACAACAATTGGACGTGGTGTCGTACTTACAAGTGATTTAAATTGCATCGTATTTGCAATGCTCATGCCATTTACTGCAACAACGTAATCACCTTGAGCAATACGACCCGAAAGTGCCGCTGCACTTGACGGAAGACATTCACGTACAATCACAGAATTGCCCAATTGTTTTGCACTCAAACCCAAGGATGGACCTGAAAATTCAACTTCAAATTCCTTGTTCGTATCCGTAAAATCGTCAGTCTCATGAGCATTTGTAGCTGAAGCTTCACCAAACAATGAGGTCGACTCCATTCCAGACGTTAAATGATCGTGAACTTGTACGTCATCACCGATAATCACCACGTTCACAGACCACCAACTTTGTGTCTCTTGAAGTGTAAATGTAGCTGTATACCCTCGATTCGCGACAAGTCGAGCTGTCTTTCGGGTTGCGTAGACATTGCAAGCATTGGATTGAACCGTGAAATACACGTCTCCTGACGTCAGTAACGTCGGTGTGTAGCCATATGCAAAGACAACGAGAGCACGGTCTGCTCGCCACGCCATCGTGCTTCCTTCTCTTGATGCAACTCCACGTTCAGTCGGAGTATCCAAGACACTTGCAAGGTGTCGTCTCCCAAGTGGAAGAACACGCAACGATGCTCCATCATTTAGCTGTGTGTTCACCACTAACGAATGGCGTGAGCTATTGACCAATGCAAGGACAACACATCCACGTGCTTCCAGACCAGTATGGTTGGCATCCCAGTCGTACACGAGATGTCGAACTTGACGTAACAACTCCGTGCTACTTTGGCACTTATCCAATGCTCGGGAATGTTTTCGCATGATTTCACCATTCGACATGTGCTCGTAGCGAAAAGGATCGCTCGGCGAGTTGTAGCCGTCAGCATGACAAGAGCTCGATGTAAGCAACCCAGGAGCCCGTGCACCAGCTGCAGCGGCTGGGTCAGCTTTACCACGAAGGGTCGATACTAGTGACGTAACGCCACCTGTAACCATACTCGTCACAAGCGATGTCACCTCAATAGAGTCGATCAGATTAAGTGCCTGTGACTTGATGGAGTGCTCGTAAAAGCGCGCAATTGCTGCACGAAGTGACTCCTGCGTGGCCAGTGCATGAGAAAGTCGGTAGCCCTCTAGTGTCAAACACGCGTTCTCGATCTTGAGCTTGAGGTTCGAGAGCCAAAAGCCTTCAGTTTCCTGCTGTCTTGAATCCCTGTTGTTGCGCGTAAAACTTACCACTACACGGACAGGTGAGATTTTGCCCGATACAATGTACAGCTTCCAACCAGTCATGGCTGCCATACCCTCCTCACTCGTATTCTCTTCTCCTTCTTCCTTTTGAGGCACAAAATAGGCGAGCAAGTCGTTTTCCTTGTCATCCTCCTCGTCATTACTGTCCTCTTCACTTGGAAAAGTAGAAATCAGCGACTTGTGTCGAAAATGTGCACTTGTTTCTCGTTGCAACTTGTTGAGCCGATCGACAAAGCGCATTGATGTCGATACCTTCATATTCTGTAGCTTCACGTGTACTCGTTCCACCCATGTGTACTTTTCGTGGGGTCGCTCAAGATAACTCAACTCAAGAAAATGAGTGTCCGTATTGCCTGTCAGAGAACCGGAAACACCATCTCCTCGTAAAAGTGGTCTCAGTACGACACGATTTTTCGATCGTGGAAGAAGGTCTTCGACTTTGAGTCCCATGAGATTTAGTTTTGCAGCAGTAGCTTGCGGCGACCAAGATGCTTCCATGCCAATATGTGTAAACGTTGTACGGGCGACCGGCTCATTGATACCCTCAAAATTGTCGGAAAACAAATTCAGAGGCTCCTCGACCATCTCACTAGACTTCTTGTCATTTACCGTGACAATCACGCCGGCCAATTGAGCGTGAAGACTGAAGGTTTGCCATCCAGCAGTTCCTGTGCCTGTCACTGTCTTCTTTGCAGATGAAGACACTATCGAGCCAGCCGTTGACAGCCGTAATGACGTCGAAGTCGGAGATTCAGCGCCTCTGTCTGTCACTATCACCACGAACGTCGCTTGAGATAAGCTACCTCGCTTCACAACTACCTTCAAGTGGACGCCACGTCCACTTGAGCGTGGTGGCACCAACAAGTCTGTTATACCCACGCGATCAACAGCAAAGGTTGCACTCCAGTCATAACCTTCATTACACGCAAATGTGTCTGAGGCGTCGTGATCCAGTAGCACCGATGCTTGCAGCGGAACTCGAGTTCCTTTCACCCAGTAGAGCGCATACATGTCTCCTACACCTAGTACATGGTGCGCAACGTTGTTACTGCCACTGCTGGTATCTTCTAGCCGCTGGTTCCAGCGATTCGACGTCTCTAACAGTAATAGCGTGTGCGACGCTCGGTTGAAGATCAGATAACGAGGTATAACACTCACAAGTGTCGTAACCGAGCCAAAATGCCGGGTCGCGTAGTCTGCTGATACGCCCAACTCATACAGTACGCCACCACTGCTTCCAGCTGAGCGGAGCGTAATGCATTCGTCTTGCCAGCTGAGTCGTTTGGGGTCTGCTTCGAATCGAGCCGACCAACTGCATCCACGCAATCCAATACGAAGCACGGGCACCTTCCCGCTACTATCGCTTGAGTATGCACTGATTTGGGCACTTCCCACCTGAACACGCGCCTCGCGAGGTGGTATGTAGGCTTCGCTGTCTACGGCTGTGCCATAAACCAACTCTAAACCTGAACGATTGATGGTCCATACGTCGGCTAGAATTTCCACACGCACAGGTCGAGCTGCATAATTGGTGCCTCCCACCACACGTAGAAGAAGTCGAAAGGGACGTCCATCGTCCACGCGAGAAAGCTGTACAGACAATACGGCGCCACTAGCTGTACCACGAGGAGCCAGCGCTAACCACTTGGATTGTGATGTGCAGCCTTCTACGAGCAACTGGAACAGAGGTCGCTGAGCAATGTCGGTCCACCAGATACTGGACTTGGCTCCTACAGCAATTCTTTCCGGCTGTGATGGACTATCACTTGTCCCTAAACCGTAAGCAGAGCTTAAGGCCGACCGCACGCGGTATGTTAGTGGCACCGGCAACTTGTTGACAAGCACAAGCGGCTCAGCAACGGACACCACGCGCATCTCCTTCTCGCTCGACATCGAAACACAGTACACTGCATTTCGAGCATTACCGTCGTTGCCCACACTCTCACGTGAGGAGACTGCTGCCTCCACCTTCTGCTCTACTGCAGATCGTGTCTGTACTGGGATAGGAGCACTCCAAGAATACTTGGTCTCATTCTTCACAGGCCGCAACCGCAGCTCCGACGCCAGGGAAAGTAGCACAGGTATAGCAGAGTCTTGATTTGGGCGCAGAATCCCAATCTCAACTGGTGTGTGCCATGTCGGATCGTTTACGAGGAGCGCAACAGAACGGCGAGACGCTAGTCGGTTAACTAGCTTAATAGGTGACGAAACGACCAGCAAGATACGACCTTCGATAAGGTGAGCCGACAAACATAGTGTAAAACTTGTTCGCTGTCCGTGCGTGTCCACCAAAGGAAATGTGCGAGCGCCTAGCTGCTCAAAAATGAGTCCTTGGATGGATTGGAATCGAGCGGCACCATCACCTGTATTTCTTGAATCCATCAATTGCAGACTAAGGCGCAGGTTTGCTGCGTCTCGGTCTCCAGAAGCATAACGTCGAATTACGCCACGCCCTCGACCTCGGGCATGAACATAACGAACATCAGCCAAACTCCCTGTGGATAAGACTTGAGGGGCCGCTGTGAAAGACCCATTTGTAAGCCAGAATTTCAACGGTAGCCCAGTCTCGTTGCGGATAACACAAGGAGCCCTTTCACGTCGCTTATTTTCTTCGTCTTCACTGTCTTCAGCAAGTTCATTTGCCGCGTGTAAAGCTGCACGACGCTTCCACGCGCCACCGACAGATGCCATGACCTCTAACAACCCGTGCGTAATAGTGAGGTCTAGTGATTGTGATGCCGTCAGAATGACGTGCAACTCACTTTCGCTCGAGATGGATCCCTGTATCGATGTGTCGAGTGCCCACTCCGTGCACATGGGATGCCAGTCGCGAGTTTCTGGATTATAATATGAAATGAGCATTACCAAACGTCCTCCACCAGATATTGTGTTTGTCACTGGTAATACAGACGAATTCGACTCGAAGAAGGAAGCAGATATATCACTGAGCTTCCCCGTTTGTGTGGTATGTGTGACATTCAAAAAGACATGGCAACGCTCGATCTGCAACTGCGCAAGCCCCATGTCACATCCATCGCAGTCATTAATCAGGGTCAGACACACTGACGGCAGCTCGCAAGTAAAGTATCGATGAATTTCTTCCTCCTCCGTTGCAGTATCCCCTTCCGTGTTCCTTGAGGACGTACGTGATCTTGGCAGCGGACGCAAGGTCCGATTGCCATCACGCGATAAATGCCTGAACTTTTTCTTTGAGGCACGACGACGCTCCTCGTGTTGTGCGATTGCTTCATTTAGATGCTCCATTGTGGATACTGCCATACGCGCGTCGTCGTACGATGCAAACACTTCGATAGGAGTGAAGCTCAGCACCACAATCTGCTGTCGCTGGCCATCCTGAGGAAACAGATCGCTTATTTCAACGTGCATATCGCACGGTTCGAGCAACTGTATCAATGATGCAACATCGATGGCATCTCGCTGGGCTTTCGAAGATAATGATGCTACGCAACAACCCGGCCGCCTAGCATTTTCGAGCACTATTTCCATATTTCGTGCTTCAGCAAGGATACTGCTCTGAATATTCAAGTCGCCTTCACTCTTCTCTTTCTTTAAGTCCGGATGTGGTTTCCACGTGTATTCGAGCGTGAAATCGCCAGCAAAGGCTACTCGAGGACTCTCTGAATCATAAGCATCACGTGGTAGAGCAACACCCACTTGCCTAGCTGTCGCACGAATTATGAGCGTCAATTCTGGTTTTCTTCCTTCGCGTAGAATGTCCGAGATACTCTCACGTCGCGTAAACAGAGATGGCGATGGCGGATGTGAAGACCACGTCAATTCGTTTGTTTCTTCAGTGAAACCCTTACGTCTCGTAATTTCAGCTCGACCTGGCTTCGATGGTAGTGCGAAGAAGCCATAAAGTGCAAACAGAGCCTCCGGAATAATAGTGCCCGTGACTTCGGATAAGGACAAGTCCATTTCACCCTTCAACGCAACATCGTCCCATGTATAGCGTATCTCCAGAGGTTGAGGTGAAATCAGTAGCGTCCCGCTTTCAGTGCCATTCACTGAGGGTTTATACTTTCCCACAAGATCCCGAGCCTTGAAAGCTCCAAGACGTATCGCTAATCGTGGATTTTCACTAAATTCCCTACTGAGCACCAGCGAAAAATCGGTAGCAATGATCTCGGCGAAAGCTTCGTTGTGCGAAGATTTGGCGCTATCTATAAAGGTTTGTTGCACAAATAAATCCGGCGTCATATCCTGCATCGCCAGTGGCTCCACTTTCTTATCTGGAAGCAACAAGATTCGGACATTCTGCATTGCAAATTCCATCTGAAGTGTTGCTTCACCTGCATCCGGTTCAAGGTACGTATACGTCACAGTAGGGCGTAATGATGACACTCTCCCTCCACCAGTACTACTGCGTCTCCTGCCAAAATATCGAACAGCGCTGGTTGTTGGCTCAATCTCATCTGTTGTGGTAGGAACCATCTCTAGTTCGTCAGCACCAAAATTTTCAAAAATCAGGGCGAGTGTACCTAGGTAGCTAGTACGCGATAAGTGCACTTCCAGCGGAGGCAAAACTGACTGCACCGTAATTCGCGGGAGATAAAATGTTCTTCTTTCGCTGTCGTCTGCCGCTTCGTCGTCACCTAACGAAATAGTTGATGAAACGAGATCTTCAATGCTGATCTTTAGATCAGCAGGCTTGGCAAGTAAGTCTTCATATACTGGATCTTCGTCGGTACCGTTCGTCCTTTTCTCTGCCTTCGTTGCTGTGCAAAAAATATGGACTTGCTCGAGAAAGAGATCTTTACAGTCTACTCGCAACGAAATACCATTACTCTTGTCGACAGACCTGCGAATCATTGGTCGTTCCAGTGCTTCATCATGTTCAACGCGCTTGATTCTCGCTCCGGGGAGGCCATCGTAGTGCACTGCGCTAGACGGAAAATGAACTAGCCGTAGCACATCTGCAGTTACTTTAGCATGAGGAGCATCTTGTAAGCTCAACGGAAGTATCACAGTAGGTTTTTCAACGCTCAGATCCAGCACAACTTTAGCCTCATCTTCGCGGAGTAATAATTGCGTGGCGCTCTCCAGCGTCTGGCTTACCATAGTACCAAGAACTCCCTCGAAAACGAAATCCACAAGCTCTAAGACTTGCTGGTGATAGTATACACCGCGAATCGGTTGAAACGCCAACCGCAAAGAGCTCTTGTCACTTGTCACCGGATCGCTTGCAAACTCAAAAGTCAGCAGTGCTTCTAGCTCTTTTCCTAAATCGCAACGGCGTCGAGCTTCAGCTTCATCCAAACCAAGTAACGTCGAATACAAAGGATGCTTCGATGTGCTCAAATCCGTGCCCACAAAATTTCCCACGTGGCCTGTTACCTCGAAAGCGTCGTCGTCAGAGAAAGTTCGACCGTCCACAGCATAACTCGTGAAACAAACATCCGCATTGCTCATCTCAAGACGTGCCAGCTGCCGATTGAGCTGATCTTTGTTAAATGTCAAAGTGAACTGAACTAGCGATGCGCGCACCACAACAAGAGGCTGTCCTCGAGATCGCAAGCTGGATAATAAGGCGCTTCTCTCCTCCTTGTCGCCTCGTTGCATTTGATAAGTAGGTTCTAACTGGTCTTGCTCGTGAGACGATGGTGTCGGTCTCTCTATCGCCAACGTAGAATCTTCAGAGTAAATGCCATTATCATGCGCCTGCACTGCAGATGCACAGGCAGAAAGAATGCGATAAAACAGAGCCACAGACGACGGATTCCACTGCACATGCAGCACATTGAACTGCACATCAGCCTCCAACTGTGAAGGTCTTTCTCTCCTATTTTTCTGCTCTCTTTGTTCCACAGACCCCGATGAGTATGTCACAACATCAACAGCAATTAGGTAAGGAGTCTCGCTTTCGTTTTCGCCTGTGGAGATCAATTTATAGTATCGCGAATCAGGCGAGTAGAGCTTGTCTTCCATTACGAGTGCCTTGAGTCGTGCATGGAATAGCTGGTGAGCCGAGTACGTCTCAACAGCGAAAGAAGTATGTGACGCACGCAAGACAAATGCGTCCTTAGCAGTTGACTCGCGCAGGTTGAGCTCCACACATGTAAGCGAAAGTTGCATCTCAAGAAGATACTTCTCATCCGCCAAAACGACAACAGCAGTCACATTATCTGCGCTCCTGTCGCATGCACTGTCTGACTCAGTCGCACCTTCCTCACCACTGCCAAGCTCATGCTCATCAAAGTATAACAAACGTCGACCACTGTCCCTGGTAGTAGCGCTCGCCCGCACGAGGGATGAATAAATCTGCCCCAATGCCACAAGTTGATTCTCAGTTAGCGATACAAATATTGTAGGGATGGCAGCGTAGATGCCCACTTGCGGCAGTGGCTTGGCTGAAACGCTATACTTCCTACTCCGCGAGGGAAGCCTGAGACGTGAAGATGATGACTGTGTGTGCAATGAGAATTCAATCGATAGCTCCTCCACTATTTTGGAGAAGCTCCGCAGCTCTGCGTCGGTCCATTCGGTCAAACGCTCCTGGCGGCCAAGTAATACGTGGATCTTGGTCATCTCAAGCCGCCAGTACAAGTGACGCGAATCGACATCTGTAGCACCACGATCCACATTGAAAGACGTATTGGTAGCCATCATCTTTTCTTCGTTGCGAAAGCTCAGCATACCAAGATCAACAACAAGTACGGCACCAGTCGTATCGGCTATGTCTTCCGGTAGTATAAGCACAGGAGCATTTATGCTTACCAAAACGTCGTACTCAACACGGCCTTCTGCTGTTTCTAGTGAGCGCATTAGCTCAGCTTCTTCAGCTTCCTTTTGTGCGCTAAGCTCTGATGACCCCAAGAGCTTCGTATCATCTGTAGGATCATCAGCGAACATCCAGTCGGCTACTGAGGACGTCGCAAACTGCCAAACTTTTTCAAGCTGACTCTCTGGTAGTAGGCTGACGAAAAATGCATGCAGGAACTTTACGAATGATGGATCAACCATCACACGAATAGGCGCTGAGGTTACGCGTACTTTCAGCGTGGCTCCAACGTCATCATCACTCGGTACCCGGTTTTGTACCATTGCACGTCGACTAATATCGACACTGACACAGGCTGTACTCAGGTCGTCGTTAGGCGATTGCAAGGACGACGGACTACAGAATGAGCGGAATCGAGAATCGCGCGCCAATCCATTTTGAATGTCAAAGTGCTGAACACGGACTTTGGCATCCCACTCATTTTCTGGCTGAATGTTCATAGCTAGTGAGCCATGGAGCGTGCTAGTAACGAACGGACTCTTGTGAGCGTTTGACTGATAAAGCGACATAGAGCCATTCGAAAGCTGGATCTGGACAGACATAAGGTTGCACCCCAGTGGCACCTCATGCGCACTACTATCCTTTTCCATGGCATCATTGTAAGCTTCACGTAAATTCTCGCGGCCTTCAGCTGACAGTACCTGCCCCTCATTTTCTTCATCCTGTCCAACAGTATCGCCAGTATGACCACCGAAAAAGTACGAATACCACGAGCTACCACTGTCTTGTGCATCCTGGGCCTTTAACCGTGCTTGCGCAGAAGCCTTCTCTTCTTCTTGTGCACGCTCCTCGGCATCGTCTGCGACGTCGCGTAATAGCACAATTACATCCAGCGGGTAAATTTCTTCATAGCGTTGTTTGAACTTGCCTTCTCTAGTTGACAGATCCAACGGGGCATTATTGCGTAGTACCGTACGGAATGCCTCCACGTACAGTTGCTGTTCAAGCAATGCTTTATGCACGGAAGACCACCGTATTTTGCGGTAATGAGGCCATCGATGATGCCGGTGGTGTGTAACATCATCTGTATTGTCGTCGCCCTTCGCGTTAGCTCGACACTTTGCCCTGCGTTGCTCAAGCACTAAAGCAGTAGCATAGTCCCACCACTCTCGAGGGCGTTCTCCAGGTGTGTGCAATGGTCGTCCTCTTGCCAGTGCATAATGGGCTTCTACCGCGCGTCGACCTAAGAATGCGCGCTGTAAAAACAGCACATCTTCATACTGTTCGCGCGTCAAGCTTCCTTCCAGGGCCCCAACTTCAGCTTCTATTGTGTACTTGGCAACTGCCGAGTAATCCGTACTCTCATTCTTCGTCAACTGTGCAATGATTGAGCAAGGACGTAGCACCCACCGTCGATTCTTGTCAATCTGCCAGTCTTCCATTGTTTTACTCATCGCTTGTACCATTTCTCGCATAACTTTTGGAACATTTTCGCACGTCTCGAGTCTCGCACTCTTCTCGTGAGCATCCAATCGATCCCAATACATTCCAAATTGTGCAAGTTCTGCTTTTTTATACGTAAACAAATCACACCATAAACTCTGATCAACAAAAACTTCTCTTCCTTCGCCATCCGTCGTTAAAAATCGAAATTTTTCCAGCATAAATCCACATGCAAATGGTGTCTCTGGATTTGCCAGGACATCTTCATATCTCACATGAACATCCAATAATGTCACTTGTAAATTATCCACAATTCGAGCCGTCAGTCTCGACACAAACGTACTTTCCGTTTCAATTTTGTGTGTCGTGTTTTCTTGTTTGTGTTCCACTCGTGCAGCAAAGCGACAATGTTGTCGTATTAATTCTCGTCTCTCCAATTGATTTTTTTTCACTTGAAATACTTCCACTGGACTTGGATGTTCTGTATTAGGTACGACCAGAACCGTCACGCCTTCAAGAGTGATGGTCACACTAGCACTTCCAAGTTGATTCCAGGGTACATGAACTCGTACACGTGCCACCGAGCCACTGGCTATTGCCACCGGAAGTTGAAATTCAGCGAAAGCATGCGGTTTTAATATTAAATCTCGCAGTTCTAACTCCCCACTCCAAAGTCCCACAACCAACGAGTCGCTACGTAATCCATCGATATATTTGCCAAGTTGGGCTTCTAATATCTATTTATTATCAAGAAGTTAAGACAAAAAGATAGTCATACATTTTTATAAGTGTTGGATAAGAATCAGAATCAGAATCAGAAGAGAGTGAAAGAATAATAAACGTACCGAAGTAATAAGAGCTTTGGCCATACGGAATAAAAGGTCGGATATGTGGAATTATATGGAATTGTATATATAAATGTAGTTTAAACCTTGTGGTTGGATTATTAGCCAATGAAGATACAGCTCTTAACAAATGTACAAAGAGATTCGTTTGAACAAAGAAAGCTATGGCTTTTCTATGCATCCAATAGTGTTGATTGTAGGCCAGGTTTATTCTTAATAATCAACGAGTTTTCTTGAAAAATCACAATGTATTTATTTGCTAAGTAACTTTTGGGGTTGAAGTATCAGAAGCTGCTCATAAAGTGCTTTATTAATTTACAAGCCGTTCCTTTCATGAAGCCCTAATACAATGAGGCGTCTTTTTTATTTTAAGAATAAATCCATTTAATCTTAAAATAAATGGATTTATTTTATTTATTCTTAGAATAAAAAAGACGCCGCCTCATTAATGACTTGACGATCGACGTATTTATTGTGTACGAGCTCCATGAACTCGGAAAATTGACAGACAAAAGCCCATTTCGATTCTACAGGGCAAAGTTTATTACTACCAGGTATACTTTTTATAAAGAACGTTTCTTAACAGTCATGCCAAAGCACCTGTCGGTCTTCAACTCTTCTTTAACGCATACTTTGATTATATATTCACTCACGAGCCCTTGGATCGCCTTTTCCATCTGTCCACGCAATTAGCAGATAAGCTAGGCTCACGTTAAAGCAATTTATAAACATTGGCACTAATTGTTAACATTTTTTTACCAGAATTGCTGCATGTACGCGCATCTATTAAGTGTCCAAATGCAGCTCGCGCTCTCCATGCAACAGCACGAGCGTTGACGATATCAGACACGTCAGAAAGGAAGGGGCTATAAGCTTTTGCGCGCGTAAACATTCCAGATGACGTTGCTTCGCACCTGTTCGTCCATACGATCCGCTTAGAGGCCGAGCCAGACATTCTCGAATGAAATCTCATACGTCTTTCCTTCCTAAAGGTTGCCAGAGTTGTGGCTATTTGCAGGAACTTGCATTTGTATATAAACAACAAGACTAGATTGATCAATGTCACGCGATTTAAACCCATACACTTTCCCGGATTAAGGTGATGTGTGACACTGAGCCAATCTTACTGCAATCTCTAGCTTTTGTCATCACAGGTATATAATATGTAAGGAAAAGAATATCTCAAATCGGCCGACTCTCCATGGAAATCGGTCAGGAAGACGACAGACAATTCTTTTCGAGAAAATGTCTTTTAAAGCTTAAGAAAGGACTCTTTACAGAATGCAGACGTAGAGTCGGATCAAGCCAGGGGGCTTGTAACATGTAGGAATTAGGGCAAGTGATGGAAGAAAGCGAGGAGGAATTATTTCAACACGATTAAGAGATAATACTGATATCGTATTAACGAGAAGAGAGGAGAGAGAGAGAGAGAGAGAGAGAGAGAGAGAGAGAGAGAGAGAGAGAGAGTGATGATGATGATATGCACCATCGTGAAAAGCGTCACGTTCCGCTTGAACATCTGCTTTTGACGTTGACTTGGCTTCACTGTGCATGTCACAAATCTCAGAGCAAGGTCAAAACTGGATTTTTTATAGATTCACAACTTTAATATCTATAGAAAAGACGCTTACGTAATTAAAACCCATATGAAACTTCTTTCATACTTAATAACCTGTCTAAACACTTTAGTGCTCATCTCATCGCAACTAGATAAATATCATCCGACCTTTTTTTCCAAAATCGAGTCCATTTTGTCTTTTGCCTTGTCAAACATCGTACTACAGTAATATTCCACATATATATTCCTAACGTCTATTAACTTGTATCAATACTACTACTACTACTACTACTACTACTACTAATGGATCATACTCCTCATCCACGAGATTGTCGACTCCCTCGTGCTCATTTAAAATCACGTCATCAACGACCTCCTCCAGCCGTAGTCACTAATACGGTCGAATTACAGACACTCGTGGCTTTTTCAGCCCTTGAACAACGGACGGTTGCTCTGTCTCAGGATGAAATCCAAGTCTGTTCTCGGCTGGTGGAACTTCTATTGACTGATACTTTACAGGCCTATGATCAAATGGATCGTCAAGTTTTATCGCACCACTGGAAATTGCTCAAGAAAAACGATCATTTGACAATTTACAAGCAACGGAAGGAATTTGTACTCGAAAAGGCTCGAAAACTTGCTCCAAAGGGTCATTGTCACTCAAATGAGACGGAGCTACCACTGCTTCTTGTAACAGGTCACTTGGCTGGTCATGTTAATGATGCCATGTACGGCTTAGTCAGTGCTAATACACGGACGATGAGAATGAACGCTGCTTATGCTGGAGACCCATTGGAAGACGCTAAAGTATTGACAACAATTGAAGGTCCGACCATTGAAGAACCTTTTCGTTTTCTTGGACTTAAATGGGCTGTGCGCCATGATGTTATTTCTGCCTCGTCCTTTGTCAAACGACGAGATTTATTGTACTTGGAGGCTACAGGAGTTACCAAGACGGCCAATGGAGAGAGAATCGGTTACCGTGTCATGCACTCGGTGAATATCAAGGCTTTGGCTGACTTAGCTGCAACGACTATTTCCTCTCCGGTCATTCGTGCAAGAACATCCATCGTGCAGTTATTCCATCAACAGCCGTCTTTGGAAGGCTCTAGAGGCCTTTCAAGCACGTTAAACGTGTTTACGAGGGGATACTACGACCCTCAGGGTGGAATGATGCACTTTTTAGCAGTCAGTGCAGGTACGGAGCTCCTGCTGCATATGACATTCTCTGTCGTGGACTGTGCACATCTCAAGAAGATTGCATATGCGGTCCAACGAGCTAGACGGAAACAGAGCGCGGCGAGTCAGCTGCACAAGACAAACTATGGTGACGAAGGTATGGGATGGATTGAAGAGATTGGCGATGAAGATGTTATTCGTATGGATAACAAAGCTTGCTTGACGAATTGCTCGCTGTGTGATCGGCGATTCGGTAGTTTGTTAAACCGAAGTGGTGTATCGTGCACTATTTGTGCTAAGATGGTCTGTTGGCGCTGCAGTGTTGTCAAGAAGTTGCGCTTCTATGTAAGAGATGACAGCAGCATGCCAGTGGACAATGGTGTGGATTTGGGTGAGATTATGGGTATGCAGCACTTTGAGCAGCCCGAGACGTCCCGAGCTTCTACAGAGAGAAGTAGCAGCGACAGTGGTGGTTCCGTCGTTATGAACGACATCCGCCGGAAGGCTCTCAAGTTCTGTTTGCCTTGTGTGTTACGTGCCAACCATAGGAATGCGTCACAGATTGTGGTGGAGGAGATTCTAGAGCAGACGACTTTTGGACTCGTCAGTCCCAGCCGTGCGACGGACTGCCCCAGTAACCATTCTCGCCCGTCATCAATTCGGCGGCGATCAACTCAGACTGGACAATTACACAACTTACCACCGTCCTCGCATGGGTTAAACCAGTTTTCTCATTACGCGGCATCTCCTTATTATCAGCCGCGTCAGAAAGCTTACAGCAGTGTCGCATGCGTTCAACATGGACTATTTCGCTCAACCTCAGCTTCCCCTCGTGCTTCGCCTCGTGTCATGCTGTATGTTGAAGATCCAACAATGACGCGCCCCATTGTTTAAAGACTGTAGCACTACTTCCAAGTCGAAGTTCTCCACTGCGCATTTCAAAGTAGAAAGCGTTCATTAGTGAGACCACTCCACCACTCAATACAAAACATGTCCATTGAACAGTGTACATGTCGACCTCATTTGACCTTTCGACACTCCGGTAGCTCCTGAAATTCACTTGAAACGTATCCAATTTATTTCCAAAGATGCTCGTTCCAGTCACCCGTATGCTCATAGCAGGACTTCTTGCTGGGGGTCTAGCACATCGTGGTCTTAAAAAACAATCACTGGATGCATCGGGTGCCATTGCTGCCTGTTTTGTGGGGTTCATGACACTTGCATCGAGCTATCGCTTTGGTATTTACCGTCCATTCCTTTCGTCTCAACTAAGCAAACATCTCATTCTCCTCTTTATCTCATGTCAATGTAGGTCTCCTCCTCTTCGGTTTCTACTTTTCCAGTAGCAAGCTTACCAAAGTACGAGCTCATTTCAAGCAACAGCTTGATACCAACTACAAACCCGGTGGTCAACGATCGGCACGTCAAGTACTGGCTTGCAGTCTCTTGGCCACCTTTGTGGCTATCTACTATATCCTTCAGTTTGGAGACGACGAAGTGGCTCTCAATTTCCAGACCGCTCCAAAGCAAAGCTATCTGTTAGCGAGCTATATTGGACATTACGCGTGCTGCACGGCCGACACGTGGGCCTCGGAACTCGGGGTGCTTAGTAAGAGCGAGCCTCGACTCATCACGACGTTGAAACGGGTGCCACCTGGTACCAATGGCGGTGTATCTGTGCTGGGGCTGGTTGTATCAGCACTGGGAGGAGCTTTCATTGGAGCTCTATACTACGTGTCGAGTTTGGCGTCCGGCTCGGCGCAGCTCCAGGTGATCACGCTGGGGATCATGACCGGTCTCTTTGGTTCCGTGCTGGACTCGGTCCTTGGTGCGACGATGCAAGCCACGTACTTTGACCAAACATCGCGCAAAATTTGCGATGGGATGGCAAACGTCGACCACGTTTGTGGAGTCAATTGGTTGAGCAATGAGGAGGTCAATGTCGTGTCTACACTGGTGACTACAATTATCAGTGGAGCGATGGCAAGCTATTTGTTCCCGTAAGAAGATGAAGCTATAGGACAATGCGAGGATAATGAGGATGCAACTGGAGACGAGCGATATGGCAGCTCAACCCTTTTTGCCCATTGACATTGGTTACATGCTCCTTCAGTTGTTAGATGTTCATGTTGTAACCCTCAACACGACCAGACTTGCTTCCTTCTGCAGCATAAACATATCTCTGGCTCAAGTCCAATCCCTCGAGGACTTAGTTGTCATCTTGACGCGAAAAAGAGAGGACATCAGTATTGACGTGCACTGAATTCGCAAACGTGTAGTAGCAGCAAAGGAATATATGACGGTAGATTGAGCCATGGATTCAGTCAATGTATATTCATATGTCACCAATTGCTCTCTCCGACAATGACGCGCATGAATACTACATCGTTGTTAAAGCGTTTCCCACCATGACATGAACGATAAGTATCTTGGCATTCCTGATCGTAATATCGATGGGTGTCACCCTCGCGTTTGCTTGTACTCCACGCCATGCCCCTTTCACAGCAGAGCAGCTACCGTCACCAACATGAACACCAGCTCATCCTCAAATTACAATTCGGTTTCCATCCACACTCGGCATCCTGCTGCATCCAACATCCCAACACACATCGAGACATTGCCACGAAACCGACGACAGAAAGACATTACACCAACCGAGTTCATCTTCACAAGAGCTTCTCTTGTCTTGACCATTCTTATCTCGTCCTGCCTCCTTCTCAGCTTCTCCGATATCGGGCTACCTGGCTGCAGACTATTGCTGCACAAACGACAACAGACATAACATACCAAACCAACAAACGTCACTGCACCACCTCCACCGAAGACCTCTTGCTGCTGGCCTTGCATACCACGACCTCCCCAAAATTTTCTCAAGCACCTTTGCAGCTGGAAAGAATACAAACTCCTACGTTTGCCTGCTTCAGTTAACGAAGTCACCGAGCACTGCATCTGCTTCTTTGCTCAAATGGCGATTGCGATCTTCTCCCTGCACCCAACTAAGCACCAGCGAACACTCATCAGAAGCAGAAGTCTAAGTCCAAGTGAGGTTCAAGGATAAGTGGTGATCCCAGCCCAATGCGATAACACGTAGCCGACATATACTTTTGAGCGGGCATCGTGGAGCAAGACATGACCAACATGTCTTGCTCCACAATGCCCGCTTCAAAGTCATTCATAGATCGCCACGTATGTGTATTCGTCTGAACCACCAAGTACACAACGCCCCAACAACCTGAACAACCGAACAATATTCGACCGCCGCACCTATGTCTTCCTTCACCACCGCTACTATCAAAACCATCACGACACCGACACGACACTGTATCATTACAACCAGACACCACCTGCAAACCACGACGAACTTCAACCCACACGCCAGCCACATCAACACTCTAAGCCACCATCACTTCATTACATCCCGAGCACAATCACAATCGACGGCCTTGTACAGCCATTTTAATGACTTGAGGTCATGAAAAAGAGCAGGAGCTGACCATCCATGGAGATCAGAGAGAGAGAGAGAGAGAGAAGGAGACAAGTCGATTCAACCGTTTAAGAAGCTGCAGCATGTCTGGTAGTTCCCTATCGTTAGCAACGTCAGTGAACTCAATCGAGTCTAGTGATTGTACGGTGGGGTACTGACGCTCTCGAAATTGTCCGATTATGTTGATGCAGCATAGCAGCAGACGTGTACCAAGCAGCTATTATCGAAGGTTCAATAGCCTATCTTCTTTTCTCTCATGATGGGGCTGCATGACTTCAACATCAACTGCATTCGTGGGGGTGGATAGATCGTACGTATCAAGCTTTTGTCGATACAAGTGCCACAGCTTCAACTCGTACGCGGCTGCAAAATACGTTACGATGGACTTGCCTTATTATCTTTTAACTCACAACTCACTTTGTCTCGTGCGTGTGCACAAGGTGTGCTCCTAAGACTGTCAGAAGCCTTTATGCTCATCAATGTGAACGTATCGAACATGTTGATCAAAGGTGACCATAACAAAGTGGTCGAATCATTCTATTTGCACGTGAGACTCAAGCCTTGATGTGTGAAATGTCAGCTTCCATCATAATGCGTTCTCACGACCCCAACTTTGATGACTCTCAACGAATGCAGCAAGACTTTCTCGACAAATACTTGCTACTCAGATCTACCTCCTCCTTATTCGTAAAGTCAAGTAATGCTGCTCGTTGTTTGGCTCCTCTACTCGATAGCTACCTACCATCTTTACCTTTTCAAGTAAACTCACAAAGCTTTACCAAGTTCTCCCCAAAGTCTCAGCTCTAGAAAAACGTGGTTTTGTTTGTACGATTCTACTGCATGGCTGACGAAGTCACGACCAGAATCTGCTAGGACAAATCCGAGCTTTTCAAATCCTGTATCTCCTCACCCCCCCCCCCCCCCTCAAATCATTTTCTTCGTTGCGATATGAGGATCTTGAAACCAACGGGTGATCCTTACTTCCCATCTTTGGATGCACGAGAAAAGTTTCACGAAATTCATGAATCTGATCCTCCCGAAGACACTCACTCGATGACCAATGTCCCCATTTCTCAAATTGCTACGTGACCTAGATCTCTTGGCAACTACAGGACATTAGCTCATTCATTACAATTCAAACGATCAATGAGTTACCGTTTTCCGATTCAGTCGATGCCTCAATTCGACGTCACCGACTTAGAACATGAAGCCAGTATTGAATTCATGCAGGAATTATTGAATCATACGATCCGGGAATTTGAGTTCCATTCCTATCATAATCATGGCATTGTAGACACTAGACGTTGGAAATCACAAACGCACCGTGATGATATTGAGTTGTATCGTGAACGCAAAGTCGGTGTAACGGGGGGTACGTTGTTCAATTCAGCACGTCATTGTCGACTTGATTTACCTCTTTTTTCATCGACAGTCAAGACATTGGCATCCCCTACCATGCTACTTACAGGATATGGTCACGGACGTGTGGAGAACGCAATGAGTGCAGTCGTGACCGAAAGTCAGCATGATTTGGCTCTTGCAGTGAAATTCAAGCACCACGACGTAGCCGACTGTGCTATTCTTAAAACGTTGGAACCACCGACGGAATCCGAGCCCTTCCATTATCTCGGGTTTAAGTTCTTCGCTCGAAAGTCTCCGACCGAAGGACATTTGTTCAAACACCGACATAGTGTCTACCTCGAGTTTAGCGGCATAACTGAATCCAGCACAGGAGAACAGATCGGCTTTCATTTGATGCATTCAGTTGAGCTTCCAATGTTCCCTGACTTGAGTGATTACAACTCGATCCGTGCACTGCAGTCAACGCGGTACATTTACCGACAAAAGACCAACAAGACGGTCGAGGTCTTTATGCTGGGGAACATGGACCTCTCTGGTCACATTTTTAAACCGTTAGCCAACAAGTTTACGGTTGATGTATTCTTTGGTGTCACGCGGCTACTGGAGTTGGCCAAAGTGCGTCGTCTGTCGCAGATGGCGTACAAGCAGCGATGTTTCGGTGCCAATACCGCAGTTCTAGGCGGTACACCGGCGTGCAACGTGTGTACTCGTACTGCTACCAAGCATAAATTGTTGCGCTGTCACTTGTGCGGAGAGGATACGTGCAAGAAGTGTACAATCACCAAGTCCGTGTTTGTAAGTGACAAGTCTGGTATCCTCGGAGACTTTGTAAAGGTGCCGGCATGCAGGGCTTGTGTGCGGCGAGCCAACACAGGTACTTTAATGCCACGCGTGCTACGCACTCCTGACAGTGATCTCCGGTTTGACTTGTACAGGCCAAAGCCTAGTAAAACGTGGAGCAAACCTCAAGGTGCCGATCAAATGCTTGCGTCAGAGAGATGCCGCGACACGTTCCCGTCCGATTCGACTCCTATCCTTGATTTCACTCACCACAAGTCAAGTTTACCGACAACGTCAAAGCTCTGCCAGCAGGAGAAGGAGGAGAATATCATTGACCCGTTCCTTGAAAGCTCTCAAAGGACAAAGCACATCACAGGTGAAAAGTCTCATTTCAATCAAAGTTCTGAGCATGCTGAAGTCTATCCGATCCGACTTCAGCCCCGCTCGCGTGTCTCGATTCTAGCTCCGGTCGACACTGATCTCTACAGCACACTGCCCCGCAAGACAAGACCAAGCATGGACCCACAAATGTCAGCAGACATGCCGTCAGCAGAACGTGCGGTAATGAACCGCCTGACTGAGTTAAGCAAGATGGCAGAGGATACGTTCGCGACAGCACGTCGGAATGGCATTTATTGTGAGCAGCACTGGCAAAAGGAGTTTCAGATGGAAATCGATGCAAATCGCTCTCAAGTTCGTCGTACGACTGTAACTTCACGGTTTTAACTAACACTAGCGACTTTTGGCAGCATTGATTCCTCGTTGGAAGGGAAGATTGTCATTTGAGAAGCAAGACATGAGACTGAAACGAGAAGAAGAAAACAGCGTGTACAATAGGCAAGTGGTGATATTAAAGGTATATAAAGAACACAAATGAATGGATTGCGTTGTTATCTATTCTTGTTCATTGCGTTCGTTATATATATACCCTGGATGTTACGGGTTTTAGCAGCTGTACCCAAATTTTAATTTTTATTTGGATACCCGTCTTTCTGTTATAGGCCTATGATAGTAGCAGACAATCGATCTGCTCGTACTTTTTTTCTTTAGGATTCGTCCTAATCTCGGAAATTGAGGTTAAATCAGATGTAGAGTAGGTTTATGTTAACTAGAGTGATAGAATACAGCCAGTATGGAGATGGGAGGCACGTGGGACAAATCTGTGGAGCACAGACACGTGCGACTGCTGTGTGTGAGAGCAAGTACATGTCAATGACGACGTGTGGCAAAGAAGGGTGCACCATCATTCAGTTGCGACTACCGCATTGCTCGTGGATGCGACAAAATGAACGGGAGCTCTGTCGATACCAATGATTACTGGCCTATGCAATGCATGCAACGGTGGACTTTTCCAGAGCATTAAGTCAGACTTGCATGACTTTTTATAAAGTGTATAGGACCCACTATAGAAAACTTACAGCACAAGGCCAATGTAAAAGCCTGAGTAGAATCATGAACGTTAGATGCACTTGCCAAATGCGTTACTTCCGCTTTGAGAGATCGACAAGTCCGAGATTGCAGCTGGAAGCCGAGTTGATTGAAGATTCGATTGTCAAAAAACGTAGCATTGTCTTGACCACTGGCTATTCCACATCCGACTTTTTTTCTTGAATGATCTTAGGAAAATCTCTCTCTTCGAAGAGCAGGCTTTTTCCTTGAAGTGTACTTGTTGGACATTTACATGCCTATGGCAGTTATATTCTCCTATTCCTTCAAACACTTTCAATCTCACTCTCTATTCTCACCATGATCCAAGTTTTTGGCTCCATTTGCATTTTCACAGTCGCCCTTGCCCTTGCGGCTGCCGCTGACAACCCATTGTTTGTCTACAACTTTAAAGCTTCGGATGCTGCTGGTATCGACGGCACTATCAAAGTGAACTACGCTGCCAAAGACTCGACCGTTGCCACCATTACGGCCGAACTTGACTTCTCGGCCGTCGACCAGAAGAAGATTGCTACCTTTGACGGTAATTGTACAGGCGACGTTACAAGCTACAAATGGCACATCCATACTGGATGGAACTCCGCAAAGTCTTCGGACTCGTTGAAACTATGCTCTAAGGCGGCAACTGG
This sequence comes from Peronospora farinosa, assembly GCA_947646735.1. Classification (NCBI taxonomy): domain Eukaryota; phylum Oomycota; class Peronosporomycetes; order Peronosporales; family Peronosporaceae; genus Peronospora; species Peronospora farinosa. The sequence continues at coordinate 43,983 of CANTFK010000218.1, forward strand.
TAACCACTATGACCCTCTAAAGGCTTGTGGTCCTGCATCGGAATACGTCGCTGAGCCCGAATGCAAGGCCAAATCGTTGACCTACGCGTGCAATCCAGCCGCCTACATGGCCGACCCAATGGTGTGTGAAAAGGGAGACTTGTCCGGCAAATTCGGTGCCTTGACACCCGGATCAAACCACAAGGTATCGGAGAAGTGGACGGACTCGCACTATCCGCTGGCATCCGAGAGCACAAAGACGTGGAGTATTGTGCTTCATGCTGTGTGCGGCAAAGAGACGCCACGAGTTTCGTGTGCACTTGGGAACGAACAAAAGGAACATGCAAAGGAAGACGGGCACAAAAAGAAGTGCCGTTAAGTCGTTGAGTAGCCACTTGTTGCCATGTCAACCCCTTGTTTTCTTTTCAAACACTTGAACAATTTACTTTTTGTGAAGCTTTCACTGCTGTCTTGGCAACCTCTTTGTCGTTCTTCTGCGTTGCTGCGTGCGGTTTGAAAGATAAGTTAGGCATTACAGGATAGATTGGTGCGAGTGGAAACACAACAGTGATTGACCTGTATGATGCATGCATGATCCGTATGTAAGTAAAAAAAATCTGTGCTTGGATGAAAGACGGTAAGTGTTCCAGAGGGTATCCGAAAACCTTAATTGGACGTCGCTAGGGTGACGAAATGTTGTGTCCATGTCAACTGAATCTACCCTGTAAGAGAAGATGAGGGTGGATCAACTGCATCATCATAGTAAAGCCATTTGAAAAGTTTGTAAAAGCGCACATTTGAAAAAAGGTGAGGGAGAATTGCAGTGTAAGTATCTGTCTGCATACAACTGGTCGTATTGATCATGCGACAATGTTGCTCACCATTGCGGTTTGGTTGCTAGCGTGAATACTCTCTCAGTATCTACACATTCGTAGTTCACAGTCTCCACTTTACCGCTGATCATGTACTTTTTCAAGATGACAAGAGAGGTTTTGGAACCAAGAGATCATTGAGAACCAGAAAAGGAACAAACAATGGTGAAGAATAGATGTCAGGACGCAATGGCATGGTTTAAAAAAGGTTAAGACGTGTTTAGTTTGAGAAAGCGTCGACGATTACATAGGAAGTCACGCCAAGAAAGAAATTGACGGGGTGGACTTTTTTCCATAGCCGAACATGATGAAGTGGATCGTTCGTTAAAAAGTTGATGAATATGCAGAACGGTATCGGCCAAGGGATCAACTGAACAAATGGTTGGAAGACGGAAAGGAATCTAAAGTGTTCAAACTTGTGCTTAAGAGGAACGAATCTGGAAACAATTGGGATCGTTGGAAGACATTAACTTTATATCAAGTAGTACGCTGCTGACTCAAATGCGATTACTAATTATAGAGCGATTTTCACTACTTGGTCACACGACTAATGAAGATCTCCAGTGACTTTCGACTTTACTGTTTGGTGCCAGCAGAGCAGTATCGGCGACGACTACGAATGAGCCGTAGTTCATGGTACAACAGCTGTGCAAGGCACACACACGACAAAATAGTGCCCACCTCAAGCAGAATAAACACTGGACCCCACGAACACACTTGCACACACCGTGGGCTTTTTGGATCGCAGCCTGCCGGCTCATACTGGCAGTTCGCCAAGTATCCCACGAGGTATTGCACGAGGGCGGCGCCGATGCTTCCAGTTCCGTCGATAATGCCGGTGACAGTAGAAAGCGCTTCAGCGTCGCCACGAATGCTCTCGTGAGTACCTAGATCTGCCGAGATAGCGGTGCTGATCAGGTTTGCCGGACCGCCTAGCATAAAACCCGACGCCAACAACAAGAATGCTGTCACTTCATACGAAGCTCCATCCATGAAGTACAATGTGATGCTAAAAATCATGCACCATTCGTGAGCAAAGCAGCAAACTGCCAAATCTTCCGCTTTCAACTATTGTTCGTACCAAGAGAAGAGCAACATGGTCACGACAACTGGAGATCGTACCTCCATCTTGTCCGATACCATTCCACCGACAGATCCACCAATAATTTCCCCGACGTCATACAACATCTACATACACATACAGCAACCACAGCTCTTACGTTAACAATTAAAAAAAGAGCATACAACCATCAACCAAAACTACTTTCACAGAAATAAAAATTATTACACGCACCGAAAAAGCACCAGCCTGGGAATTTTCCATCTCAAGTGATACCGTCAGGTAAAATGGCACCCAAAAGAACAATGCATAGTTGACCGATTTAAGACAGGCATAGGACAAGGAATACGGAAGAACCTGTTCACAAAGAGCAGTAAATCAATGTAGTTAAATTCATATATAAAAAATAATGTTGAAAACCAAAAAAAACTTACTCCAGGAATCCACCAGGCCTCAAAAAAGCCAATACCGGTAGATTTCATAAGTGCATCCTCAATGTCCGTAGTATCCTCCAGTTCATCTAAAATTTTAGCTGATTCTGGTTTTGCATTTTCAATTAATTCATGGCGATAGGGTACATTCTTTGGGTCCGGGTAGAGAAAAAAGTATACAAGTACTCCATGAAATGCTGCAAAAAATGCTGCTACGATTAATGCAAGTTTCCACGCTATTGTTGAATCAAATAGTACAAACATGAGCGATACTAATCCAGTACCGGTAATATTCCCCAAAGAGGCATTACCACTCCAAATACCAAGTACAGCTCCACGTTCTGATTGATCAAACCATTTACCCATTACGGCAACATTGGATGGCCAACCACTGGATTGAACAAGACCATTGAGACCCCATAATACAGCATAAAAACTCAATGCATGAATATTTCCCAATGCTCCAAGCCCAAACAAGAGTCCAATGAATGATGTGGCCCACATTCCGCCCGCAATCATCCATCGTAAATCGTATTTATCTCCAAGTATACCACTGAGATATAATCCAAATGCATAAAATCCCATAAAAATGGTATCCATAAGTCCATACATCGGAACCTGTTGGTCTTTTGCATACACGTCGGAATGTATCCATTGCTCGTCTCCCATTTGTCCTTTTATGGCTGAAAAACTCTTACGACTTGCATGAAACAGTACATAACTAAAGAACGTAAGAAAAAAGACACCGCGTTTATTCGCAGCGACGTCGCGACAGCTTCGCGATGACATATTGGATAAAAAGAGGAATGAACATGATTTTATCTTTTATCCGGATTATTACCTATTTTTTGTTTTGGGTACTTTGCTCAAAATTATATATTTTAATAATTAAGTTTGATTGTTTCAAAATTACGACTACCTGGAAGAAAATGCACCTGCAGGAGATTAAAATGCGTCGGTCCGTTGAAATGGACGATCATGACCAGAATCAGTCCGAGACCGACTCGATACTGTTGGATTCAACGCCATTGCCACGGGTTCAACCCGAGAGTTGGGTGCGCTTTGTGATGGACAAGATTTGGTCACTTACGTTCTTAAGTGTAGCCTGTTTTGGGCTCTATGAAGTAAATTTTGTATCGGATTTACTCCACGCGTCCCACGCCAATCGCAATTTTGTGCACTTGGGCATTTTATTCGGGACACTTTTGGGTCTTTTTGGCGGCTACATTGAAGTCTATCGCAGTATGATTTTAGGGGAACGTGTTCATTATGCCAATGCCAAGACGGCGACTCATGGAATGTTAGTGTCGATTATGGCATCTGGGATCTGGTAAGTACTAGATTCTAAATCCCATGTTATTTTCTAAATATTGTCTTCACTTATGTTTTTGTGACAGTTTGGCTATTGGTATGTGGCCAGTATGGCATTGGCTTACTTTTCCGTACCTTTTTATGTGGTCCTGGGGTGTCGTGGTGCAACTATTGGTAATATTACCACCAATTTTAGTGCGAGTGGTATTTGTAAGTGCCTATATTTGGTTTATGCACTCGTATCTTTCCATGTTTCTCATAGGGGTTCAGTAAGAAGAGATTGTTTTGTGGACAAGCTATTTCGTATGATAACTACGATAAAGACATCACATTTGAGAAAAAAGAACGAGATTTTTCTGATACAAAGTGAGACTTGAACGGTATTTTTAAGGTCTCCTGTTCCTTTTTTTCGATTTAGATGCTACGTTATGAACGAGTCATAAGCAGTCGCATGGATGTAGATGATACAAACTTGCCGATTCGTGACACGAAAGAAAAGTTTTCTGTTTCATATTCTTCACACAATCGCTGAGAGTTGCAGCATGTTGCAGTGCTAGTCATATACATTGGTGATAGACAACATTGTCGTACAGGGTGTTGATGTTGTTGAGTAGGAGAAGGAAGTATCATGTCGAGAAAACCTTTAGAGTAAGACACGGCACGCGCCACGCCATGTGCCACCTTATTCCACTTTTCTTTTGCATACTCGTGGGTGTTCTGTTTTGTCACCGCCGTTGTTTTCTTGCTCGTTGTTCAAGTGTCGATGTTGATACTCATTGTGTCAACTGTTTACAGGACGCTATTTTTCTTCTACTACAACGCTGGTCAAGCAACACTAGTGAATCCTCAGTAACGTCATCCATTCAGATTAAAGCCTTAAGCGGCTGGAAGCAGCTACAAGTTTAGCATGACACGCAATGTCAAATTGGACAAACAACTGCTGTGGCGTGTGTAACGAAGTGTTCACCTAGTTAACTTTAAGGCTCGACTGAAACACTGAAGAGGTCCGAACATAAGATCAACAACAACGTCTGCCGAAGTAATGCATGTTCAGCAGTACCTTGACCACGCTATGAAATTTATTTTAGAGCGTCAAGAAAGAAGCTTTTGTATCGGATGCCAGCAAATGTAGCACCATTGGATTGACCAATACCTAAGATACTTGATTCTGCTACTCAAAGTCTAAGACACAATACCTTGGTTTCTTTGGGTTGAACGGTTCACGTATTATAAGTGCTTACAAGATATACTTTTCTAGCTTCTGGCAATAGAAGGTTTCATTACGCGCTAAACTTCATGTTGATACATGTGCATTTACTTGAACCTTTTGGACAACGCTTAACTTGTCATCTTCTAGAATACAAGAGTTTCTTCGTAAGCATGACCCAACTTCTATTCAAAACAATACCATCGACTATGAACTACAATACAATCTAAAGCGTTCATGGCAGCATTGGGAACGGGTCGCGAGGGTCCACTTTTAGCTTCTTGGCTATCAGAATGCAGACTTTACAGCAAGCTAGAAGGACTGGTTCCGAACGGGCGTACAACTTCTGCTTGACGCCGCAATTCGCGCAAACGCACTGGTTGCATACTCCGCAATTGCGGTGTGTGGAGCGAACGAGCTTCGCCATCTTTGGTTTTTTGCCACATACGCTACAGGGCTGAACCGGCATCCTTTGCGACGCTGTCAAGCACTCGACACTTGTGAGAGACGACGGCAAATTTAATAGACTCTTGGTACTACGGAAGTTGCACAATTTGGCGTATCGAGAGCTGCTCAAATGAAGCTCCGATTCAGACGTGGACGTGAGGTCTTCTGGTTCTTGAGGCTTTCGTGTCTGCACCCTCTGAAGAGCTAGAATGGTGAGGCGTTTGGCTGTAGCACTTTTCATCGCATCGGTATTGGAAAGCAATAGTTCTGTGGCTGCATTATAAGCCATGAATGCGGGAAGAGACCCGCCCAGATCAATCATTGCTTTACTGTACACCTTCACAGCGCCTTGTACTTGCCGGTATATGCAGCACATGGTAACGCTGGCACGCACCACGCCGCTGTCTTCAGGAAGCGGAGAACATTCCGGCACGTCGACACTTCGCAGAAGGTAGTAGCCGTAGCGCTTGCCTTTCAAGTCGTGACCAAAACCCATAGACTCGAGACAGCAGACATCGCGATCGTTTACTACTCGTGTATCTCCAAAAGTCTCTGCTAGGAGGTACTTGATCGACAGTTGACGAAACGGGTCTTTCGTGGAGCCGCTATCCAGCATAGCTAACACATCACAGTCGAGAGGGTTTCTATTCATAAAAGTCATGGTCGCTCCCATCTCACTACGAGTCTTAGCGTGAATTCCATAGAGAATGTCTTCCACCGTTCCTTCAACGGAGCCGACACAAATGACCATTGGTGGTTTCTTAGACGACACCCCGATCCGACTCGGATCTAATTTAGAGCTCTGCTGAGTCTTGCGCTTGTAGACACAAAGATGGTTGTGCTTCTTGAGCATCTTCCACGCGTGCTCGTCTTGATCCGGTCGCCCTAATCGGTCGTACTCACACTCAAATGCTAGCGTTCTCGAAACAATGCTGTGCGCTAGATGACGGAATCCCTCAGCGTTACCATGCTCTAGAGTTACTTGTGAGGACGAAACGGAGGCAGTATCTCGTGGTGGTGACGGCATAGGGGCTAAAGACTCCTCCACAACGGTATACCTATGTCTTCGATACGACTCCAAGTTTTCTGGGGCTGTGCTACGTCTTGGAAAAACTTGAGCGGCTGTATCTTGCCTTGTTGAAGGCATAGGCGCCGTAGCTCGTTGTACAGACTCTGCCATGAAAGTTACGCGATGCATTTCTGCTTGGGTTGATAAGTGGGCTACGAGGCAGATAAGAACATATTGAAGCGTCTTAGTATAGAAGTACTTGTCACTTGCTGCTATGGCGGAAGGATTTGAATCATCTGGTGGGTGTGTTAGTAAAGCTACAAGCGTACTGCTCAACGCCATGTGTTCGTTGCTAGTTACGCGTGAATTACAAACGAAGCAAGCACGTAAGCCCGGTTCGACAACCACACGAATGCAGGTTTTGTTCAAGCTAGAAGTTTAGTGGAGACTGATGATCTTTCATGTATAGGCAAGTGTTGCTGACGGAGCACTTGAACCAAGTTGCACGAACCTCTGGCTAGGCTTGACCATTTTATAGCGGTACCGATACGGAAACGAGCTGTTCTTGGGACACAGCTACGTTTTTCTTACTTTCCTGCATTGCGCTGTTCGATTACCATTAACAACGATTGTCGTTGTCTCGTAGCCAGGCACGTCTGGACATGAGTAGCACGTTAGTCAGTTGTCAAGCCATCTGCTTGCGTTACAGTCAATCCAATCAAGGCCATCGAATGTCCATCATCGTCCAGGATCGATAATTTCTAACAGTACTCAAAGTGATGTCTCTGAATAGATCCCAAGCATAGGTTTCCATGTTGAAGCTTGTAAGTTACAGCTTACTTGCCACACTCGAAACACTACCCCTGCTTGTATGTCACCTGCCCTTTCCTGATCAGGAACTGAGTGAAACGACACCTCATTTAAGGCTTTTCGAATCTCAAAAGCGACCACGCGACGCTTCTCCTCACGACATGAGAACGTGCCGCCTTCTTTGCGCTAACAATAGTGCCAGCTCGCGATGCCATGTTCACCATGTCTGAGGCAGGGTGAACAGCATAAATGTGAGCGTCAGAACTTGGTAACCTATTCCGAACGGCAGCTAGGTAACAAGTCTCGCCCGCCAGCGAGCTTTGTACGAGAATGGCTGACCAGAGCTCAAGGTTGCACTTACTGTCTTCTCTGAATTGTGCAGCAATTTGTAAGGCCGCTGAGTTGGAGAATTTTACATCGCAAGGTCTGCCAATTGCGCATACGAATGCGAACTCGATACGCTCACGCCCTTGAAGGACGGATGCTGGAACATCCCTTTCTTTCTTGGGACTCAAGCTTTCTTTCTTGGGATTGCATTCTTTCAACACGCGGAACAAGATCCCAAGTTGTTTGTATTGCATATTGATGATGCAACTTTTAAGCTCACCCTTGTAGACTAACGACCCAGTGTTCGTTGTTGAACTCTCAGACCGACCATCTTTTTGCAACGAAAATCGACAAGGGATTCACTTGGCGACGCTCATTGCGCTAAGAGACACCTGGCGTGCAGTTAAAGTCAGATATGTAGTGGGATTGATGCTCAAGGTAATGCGATGCAGCAAATGGTAAGGGTCAACAACAACAACTTTAAAATCATCATCTTTGTCGTCGTGTCCGAGCTTGTTGACCATGTGTTTGATTATATCAGGGCCATCCGACATCATCGCCATAACTTCGCAATAAGTCGATTGAAAACTTCCATCAGAAGGCTCTTGTAGATCTCACTCTGAGAATAGATGTTTACAGCATTTAACACCAGCTTGCTTTGATAATGTCAACTTATGATATACCTGATCTCTTGTTTACTTTTTTGTTTGTCTTACGGAGTGACCGAAAACATATTTGCCGATGTCATTAAGCCGGTCATATAGCTCTGAACTTGGTTTATCACGATAAAACTCTCGGGTAAGCTATAACTATGCAGTTTACATCAGCTTTCCAATAGAGCGCTGTATGGTAGAGACGTCGACATTGCCTGTACTTGTACAGAAAGAAGGTGTTGTCTAGTGGATGGATAACAGCATGACCAAAGAGATGTCAACTGACGACGACAAGTATCAAAATTATTGCGCCGAGCAAAGTGTTGTAGACTTTATTTGTCTTTGCTTGCCACATGTGGATCTTGAAGACCGACCATGATGAGTTGAATCACCATCCACTATTCACCGCATCAGAAGTTGATATCTTAACAAAAGGAACCTTGAGCTACTGCAGAACAAATATACCAACTAGACTCATATAATGTCGAATACGTGTAAAAGTTATTGAGTAAGGGACTATGATGACTGGTCGAGGCTTTTAAAGCAGCAAAACCACAAAAGTTCTCTCCTCTCTCTAAGGCAATGCGCACAAATTGCATCGTCAGCAGCTTCAATGGGGCAAGTGATCCCTCAAACATGCTTCTTCGGAATATAAAAGATATACTCAACTGTAGCTTTTTGTACCGCACTTCCATACACCGATTGTTTCTTCTTTTCTTCCATCAATTTCGAGGCCTGAATCACATCCTCAACAGGAATTTTCTCTTTGCTCCATGATTCAAGCAAACTATTTTCCAAATCTTTTTCTAGACTCTGGGTGACATCAGATTTTCTAACTCTGGTCAACAACGTCTTTAAAGACGACGAATCAAGATGCTTCTTCAATTCCAAATACATCGAAACTTTGGATGTCTCGGGTCTGTAATTGGTAAAGTATTTCATCCAAAAGTGAAATCGCTAAGGGTTGAAATCGGTGTCAAGGTGGAGCGCAGTGAAGACATCTCCTGGAGTAGAACGTTCCTGCAGCCAGTATTGTCCAATTTGGGCTTCCACTTGCAACGCGATTTTGTCTTTTGGGACCCTGGTCACAGCGACCACCAAATCTTCGATACGATAAAACTTTCGCAGTCTGACAAACAAGCTTTCATCCTTTTTGCCAGGTTGTGCGTTGAAAGCGTCCACGTACTTGACCCAGTAGGGCAGCTGCTGCTGAATGAATAGGGCGTCTCCTGCAAAGTTAAGCCCATAGAGTTTGAAAACATCGTCGGGGTTTAAAGGTATTTTAGCATGTCCTCGTTTGCTTCTGTAAGGAGCATGGCCTTATCTTCTTTCTTGAAGTGTGACATAACGTCGTCGAAAGAGATTTCAGGCTTTTCACCCTCTTTCGTATACGTGTTCAGCGATTCTGCCTCGGCCGCTTTACTCAAAAATTGATTCACCACACTTTTACGTTTCTTGGCTGATCTTAGGTCGGATTCCACTATGTCTGACTGACGTTTGAGGGTATCTGGTCTTACATACGTGATAACTGACTCACCTTCGAGCGGAGCCGAGTTTAGGATCGTACTTTCAGTTTCTTCGGCCGCATTCATAAATTCTTCGCCAAAGTTAAGGCCTATCATCCTCTCCTCTACGTCTTCGCCGTGTCCGCGCTCTTGGACCCTCAATTGTCTCTGGACCTCATAGTGACCATCTGTGGTGACGGCGTCCGACTCTGCATGTGCACTAACGCCCATTGGACGGGTAGCAACAGCAAAGAATATTGGGATGCAGGGAAGACGCATGGTTTGGTGGGTAGATGTGCTTGAGGTCGAGTTCACTAATGATAAATGACGACTGTAAAGTGACTGGAAAGGAGGTAAGGCAGACAAGTCTATTTAGGTGTCGGTCAATTCAAATCCTGGTTAGCAACGCCGGTTCTTGTTCAATCCCCGGCTCTCGGGGTTGTCTTATCATCAGACGCGTTCTTTGTATATTTTTGTGTCGGTGCGCCGGCACTCTCGCTTTGCAATGGCTAATCATTGTCTCATGCTGGTATCCTAAAGTTCATGAACGCTAACGGTGATGATCACGTCTGCTTGCTGAAAAGTCACTCTTTTCGCGTTGTATCCACAAGCTGGTGCAAACGCTGCTCATAATGTGCCACGTGTGTTTCCACAGGGCGACGTATGCGGCCACATCGTCTGGTGGTATCGGCCTGGACCACCATGGATAGTCCTAGCGCGCATCTGCTTGCACTGTTTGCAAAAAAGGTTTGAACCGTCCAATCTCCCATCGTTCTCCTGTCCAGTGGCGGATGGGCTTCTGCCAGCAGGCTTGCGCGCACGGACATGTTCTGAGTAATTGGATGAGTATGTCCTCCCACTTTGAATGCGATTGAAGGCAAACGCTATTTCGTTGTTTGGTTAAAGCGGGAACAAATGATAGTATCTAGAGGCTTTTGTTGGTCCAATACCTCGCATAACCGACATTTCTTCTTCTGATGCAGGTTTAGCCTCGAGAACATCCTGTGCCAATCACGACATCCAGTGAACAAATAAGCCATGCGTGCAAGGTACATTGGTCTCGTGCAGTTCGATTCTCAACAAGAATTCGTACCCGGATAAGACGGCGTGACAGCGCTTCTCGCTTTGGAAGCTTCAACCTCTTGGATTCTGCCAGAATTTTCTGATATTGGTACTCAATGGCTCCTTTGGAGAGATTGTATTCCGGGATGCCCTCGTTGAGCTTACTCTTGTGATCGGTATCAGGCTTTTCATCGCGCCAGGATTGTGCAGCTTCGAGTGGCACACCACAGTTGCAATTACGAACACACTGGGAACCGTCAAATTGGAAACCGAAGTGTGAGTACAACAACTCCTTTCGACAGCCATCGGTCATTTCGCAGAAAGCAGCCACGTTTTCTAGCTCTCCCCGAGAGCTCCCATTTGACATTGCACATGATCCTATGTCATTGAAATCGAGCCTTTCTGCTGTCAAAGTATCTGCTCGGCTCTTGTCTGCTTCTGAATACAGCAGAACACAGATCGCAGGCTTTCCGTCTCGACCACTTCGTCCCTATACAAGAAATACAGGATTAGTCTTCTCGCAATGTCCAAGGCCCAAGAATACGTACAATTTGTTGCGAATATGCGGATAGGGACAATGGAATTGAGTGATGTATCACAAAGCGCACGTCTGAACGATCAATCCCCATCTAGTGAACACAAAAGTTTACGGGTTGGTCAGCCACTTGCCCAACAGCTCTATAAATCTTCGCAACAATAGAAACGCACACCAAACGCACTGGTGGCGCATATGATGGTCAATTGCCCCATCATCCATTGCTTACGGACAAACTCGCGGCGCTTTCGTGGGAGACCACCATGATAAACACCTGCATGGCATCCGGTGCGCACAAGAGCTAAACACGTTTCCTCCGCTTCTTTTCGTGTCATGCAGTAAACAATGGTAGTCTCCTTCCCGACCCTGTCCGCTATCCACTGTGCAGCTTTCGAGTTCTTCCGCACCACTTCCATCCGCAGATTTTCTCGATCCGTGACTTGTTGGATTAGTACCAACTGACTGTGACGAGCTTGCTCCGAAATCCAAGTTTGTCTTCCCCCATCTTTCGTAGGACCTGCTGGAAGCAACTGCAGGTGAAAGAGCTCGGCCAATTTGGCGATATCTTCATCCGAAACGGACGCTGTTGCCAGCGTGATCGGCACTTCACTGAGAAACTGCGTCTTCCATTGACTCAACTGCAAATACGACGGCCGGAACGTATTCCCCCACTCCAGTACACAATGAGCTTCATCCAGTACAATTCGCGCCAACCGATCGTCCTTTTGCGTTGCACGCACCCAAGTCTTCATCTCTCCGTTCATCTGCAAAAACTCTGGTGTCGTGTAGACGAGTCGCTGGCCAGTCAAAAGCTGACTCAAAGGTACCGATCTGTTCCTCTCGGTTCCTGAAATTTGAATCGCGTCAACTCCTTTGCGTGTTAACGCTGCAACTTGGTCCTACACAATGAAAAACATAGCAGCAACTGGGTTCAGTAAAAAGCCATCATCCACTTTCCTACCCATTGCACTACTTTGATGGTCGTACATGCATCAAGGCAATGAGTGGTGATACTACAAGTGTTGTTTTATCAACTGTAGTCAAAAGAGCGGGTGCCTGGAAGGCCAAACTCTTGCCAGCCCCTGTAGGGAGGTGTAAGAAAACAGAATAGCCTTTCGTTGCCATCGTCACTGCAGTAGATTGAGCTTCCGTGACTTGGAAAGCATCAGCAGCATCGACTTCCAACAGTTTCCGATACACAACATTCAGAGCTTGTTCAAAAGTAGAGAAAACACGAGGAAAAGCAGCATGTAACAACACAGGAGAACGATGAAGAGGTTGCAAAGACATTATCATGATCAAGTAGCTCTAAACTGATTGATTGGTTTCTCGCAACGGGGTTGAGAGATGGAAAAGAATGGCTACACCCACGACTTTGTTCAGTTCTGCTTGCTCCCCATTGCACAAGCAAATCGAGGGGACTCTTTGCCGCATACAGCATGAAGCACAATGCTCAACTTATGCTTACTTGTCTCAGATAACGGCATAAAGTGGTGGTCCGTCCACTTGGTCGATACTTTGTGGTCAGATCCGGGTAAGAAGGCACCAAACTTACCGGACAAGTCTCCCGCCTCGCACGACTTCTGATCGGACTTGTACTTGAATGGAGTGCATTCGTAGCTCTCGGATTTTTTCTTGCAGTCAGGTTGTGCAATATGCTGCGAGGCGGGGCCACAAGCCTTATCAGGGTCAAAGTGGTTGCCAGTCATCATCTTGGAGCACTCTTTAAAAGAGGCCGAAGACTTGGACGACATCCATCCGGTATGAAGGTGCCAATTGTAGCTTTTGACAGAGTGGGTTTTGCAACTAGCGTCGAGAGACGCAATCTTCTTTTTGTCGACATGCGAGAAGTCAAGTTTAGCATCAATGTTGGCAACGGTCGAGGCAGTGTATTGCACTGTGATAGAGCCGCCAACACCAGCAGCGTCCGTAGGATTGAACTTGTAGACGATCGTTGGGAACTTAGCGGTAGCACCGGTAAGAGCGAGTGTGAAAGCGAAAATTGAGGTAAATACTCGGATCATGGTGAGAATGGAGAGACAGGAAGTGGCTTGAGGGGTCAAGAAGGAATTTGAAAATGCAACTGCAGTAGTCTTGTAGATTTTCTTTACAGATAGTTCAGTCATGAAGAGGTGGCCTTTTCCTGAAGACCAACGACCAGCTGAGGATTCAGCCTCGGATGTGAAACGCCAATGCTCCAAACCATGCTGTGTTTAGCAATTGACGGGGTTTCGTATATGGTTTCGGTGTCAACATCCGCACAATCGACTCAGTACCTCGTACATGTTTAATGCAAGAGCTCGAGCAGTGAGTGTAGAGTGTAGAATATACCTCAGTCCGTGACTTTACGATACATATCCGCCGAATGTTTATATTGTAGCTAGTACCACGACCATCAGGTCGACACAACGGACGACCATGTATAGTGCACCTTTTCAGAGCTCAAGCACAGAGTTGCGTTGATACCGATCCTTGAAAGACTATGAGGAGACGATACAATACTATAAAGCTTCACTCAGCATGGATGTGTCACTTCTAGTTTGTGACATCCGAGCATTTCCATGCACTGCCGTCAAACGCTGCAAATCCGATCTGTCACTGTCATGTGGAAACGTTGTTGGTCGTCAAACGCGTTGACGGTCAGTCGTCAAGTGGAGTAACACGCTAACTTGTTGGCGTAAGCAGCCGGCGATGATGGTCAAAGAAATGTAAGTAACGCGTCTGACGAGTGCACTTCCAGTCCACGAATCCATTCGACCTTTACCGGAATCCGATACTTTACGCGACAAAGATTAAGGTTTAGACCTTCGTGACGTTGCGTCGACTTGAATATACTTCTCCCTTTGTCTTAACAAACGTTAAAGTCTGCCCCGTGACTTCTGTCTTTAAATTTTGGCGCAGATGATGTTGTCGTAGTCAAAGTTGTGAGGTCCGATACCAATGGGCAGCCTAGCTTAGTAGAAAGGGGATGATTATCTCGGCACCATAGAATGTAACGTACGACTGTGTCGGTAGGAGACACGTACCTCAATGTCGCTTATACATACTGAAGACGAACGCTACGATTTGCACAATTTCCAAGCTCCGGACGTCTACACTTCCGTTGCACTTCTTCGATCTCATCTGGTTGTCCATAGATCGGCGCGCCGAGATGGCCAATTGCACCCGCCAAAGAGCTCAAGCTGCTTGCTCATCGTATAAACTTGCCAAGTCCATGACGAAAAAAACTTCGACTTGACTGCCACCTTCGCAAAAGTGAGCTGTACGGAGGTTGATTGTCGCCTGCGCAGTTGTCGAGTGAGTCTGCTACAAGTGTCAAGAACAACCGGGTGTCGAGGTATGCTCTTCCGTGGCCTCTTGTGTCGCGGAGTTCAATGTGCGCGTCCGAAGCTCAGCGTATGACAGGCTTGTATCCGTCCGAGTGCATATTTTTCTGCTGTTGCCGACCGATTCGCCAAGCACAGCTCCAATTGAATCGTAGCGTCTCTACTAGACCTTCTTTCGGACACCTGCTAGCAGAACAAATGGCAACTGGTATCAGATCAACTCGTAAGAGTGAGTCATCCAAACGTGAGGCGGACAGCCATTTTTTGCTTTATATTGCTGCCAAAATGGCTGTTTGCCTCACAATCAAGTAGACGACGGAGGTTTTACCACGAAACTTGATTAGGAGACATTGCAGTCTGATGGCTCTTGTAATCACTCAGTGAAATGGATGCGAATTACAATCTGCCTGAGTGCTGCATCGAGATCGAGATATCGAGCCATTAGGAAGTTCCAATCGTTAGTCACGTTCCAAAGAGCTGACTGTAATGTTACAAGTATTGCAGTCAGCAACAGGGTAGGTCTATAGAGACGTAGTAGAAACGTAACGTGAATGAGTGACATGCCAGTCATGAGAATGTAAAACTTTTGTATTAAGGCAGAAATGTATGTACAAAACGACAAACCTTCATGACAGTATGACTAGCTGAAGACACGAGCCAGTCCTTCTAAGCACGCGTGTGCATGAGCGGTGGTACGGCATTTGCGGGTGTATCGTACATCTGGTAGCCGACGGGCATTGCGTTGGTCCGTTGATTACTTACATTGGACTTGGAGCGCGCGCGACTGAGATTCCGCTGTCGAGCATTACCGGGCGTTCGCGTGTTACGACTTCCGCGCTCGGCACGCATGCGAGCGATGCGATCACGTTCACGCTGAGCTTCCGACTTGGTGCAGATGACGCCGTTCTTCAAGGTACCTGCACCCAGCAGTAGCACCAGCGCAGCAACGCTAACGCCTGCGGTTGCGTACAGATAAATGTACTCTTTCGCCGCGAACGCGTCGTCCGCGTGCATGTAGGCGTAACCCACGTCCGCTACGAAAAAGATGCCAAATAGCATCGTCGTAGACGAGGCACGACCGCGCGTTTTGAACATGCCGACGCAGGCCGACCACAGTGCAGAACTCGTGCCCAGCCCCAGAAAGAAGTACATGAGCATCACGATCAGACTAGTGTACAAGCCAGAGCCATCCGGTTTGCCAAGAAAGTTTGACGTCTCGTTGAAACCCAGCACACTCGCACAGATGGCTACTGGGATGAGCGTTCCGAACAAAATAGACTTGTGATCCAGCTTGTCGATGAAAAAGAAGGCAATCACGACACCTGAAATCTGCAATGCCGTGGCATTTACATACAACTGATCTTGGTCAGTGTACTGATTAGCTCCCTTGTAGCTGATGAAGGCGTTGAGGAAGCCTGTGGTCAGGGATGATACTAGCATCAGGGAAAAGCCAATCAAGAACTTAAAAGCGCCTGCACCAGCCTCATCAGGAGTCTCCTCTTCACGCATGATCTTGAGCTCCTCTTGCACAGCAGGCTTTCGTCGCAGAATGACCAGGCAGGCTTCGCACGCATCCCAGCCTTTACGATCTAGCACCCAGTAGGGGCTTTCCGGAAACACGTTCACCACTGGCGTGACTAACGCGATGACAATGCAAGCTGCAAATGCTTGCCAGATCCATCCCAACTGGTTTACGGTTGCACAAATACCGCCCAGCAAGCTACCAGCAACAAATCCTAAACCCAGTAGCAAAATGGCCTTGCCACGCATTTCTTTCGTGGAGATCTCGTAAATGTAGATAGCCAAAGAAGGTAGCAGAATACCGCAAGAAGCGCCAAGCAAGCCGATACCAGGCATCAGCAGAGCCGAACGAAGGTCATCGTTAGCACTCACAGCTACCATACCCAGCGTGCTAAAGAGACCACCAGCAACGATGGCCAGACGACGGCCGAGGAAGAAATTCAAGAAACCAGCGATGATCGTGCCCACCACACACGAACCGTACAGCAAAAAAGTAGTCGTGCCGTCGCCGACATCACCACTGAGCACGTCATCGTACGTAACCACGTAACTTGCAAAACTGGCTGACTGCTCTAGCGTTGACAGCAGGTTGAAGAGCCAGCCAACGCCAATACCACCCAAAACGCCCATAAAGGCCGCCAGCGAGAAAGCGTACTGCGATGATGCAGACATGACCTTTGAAAACCCTTCATTGTACATCATACGCGTCTGGATAATGTTCAAAAATGGAATGCACGACATGACCACCAGCGGAATAATCATACCCATGCAGAAAATAAAGTCGAACAGAAACTGTAGCTGTTGAAACACCGCAATGCCAGCGATGGAAGAGTGTGGGAAACTCCACATGCGAAAGCATTCGTTGATGCCGTAAAGAGCAGCCACATATGCAAACCATAGTGAAATAGCGTATTGAAAGGTCCACTTCATAATGATCCAAGTGACAAGGAAGTATACAGCGTTCACGATCACTAGAGTGACGAGATAGAGTACTGCACGAGTGGCCGGACTCATAGACCGCATGCCCTTGCCAAGACTGTGGAAAACATTCATCAGGATTACCGTGGCTACAGCGGCGCCGAACGAGTACGCAACGTACATCACATCGGATGTTTCAAGTGTGGCCACGTAAAACATCAACAGGAAGTGTCGGCATTCACGAAGAACAACGGTAACACGCGAAATCATGTTCGAGCCGTGAAGCTGCTCCAAATCTCCCTTCCACCACCCTACCCAGCCACCCTTGTTCGCCGGATCATCGTCCTTATAGTCCTCCTCGGCAAACATCCACATGCACCACTGTTGAACATCCACCTTGGTCTTTTTTAAATCAAGACCGTCACTGTTGAACAAAAACGGACCAACCACCCACAGAATGGAAATGAACCACACTGAGAACGTCTGCACACCGTAAGCCTGAGCAGTTTCACAGTAATCGGACGCAAAAGTGTTATCATTTGCGGCCGCATCCGTCCGACAGATGTAAAAATTACCAAACACTCCGTACACAAGACACAAACCCATTAGCTCCCATGCTTTCCGGTAATGTGAACTTGCGTACGCTTTATACAGTAGCACCAATGTTTCACGTGAAATCTTAAAACCACGACCCGTGGCCTGGTACTTGGCACCACCGTGCACAATGTTGTTGTCGAAGTAGTGCATCGTCGTACCGACTTGGAACACGAAAAAAGCAGGACCAAGCGTGATGATCATATCGAAAAAACGCGTCATACCGCGGACAAGACCACCTTCACCGAAGTACACACACATCAGCGGTAGCATCAGAAAGAAACCGGCTTGGATGTAAAACTGAGTGTTGAGAACAGCACTCAAGTCCTTAAATACACGCTCATCGAAGTTATTAGCAATGTTTTCCGTAATCACAGCAGTCGAGTTCATGTCGTACACAATCTGCTGCTGGACACCAGCCAAGACCAGGTACACCTTGCAGTACATGTACACGAATGTCGTCACAATCGTCATCCATGTGGCAAAGTAGAAACCCGTGTGCGAGTAGTACATCGAGTTTAGACGGAAAAAATCCATAAATTGGCCCATGCGGTGGGCCTCGCGGGCGAGAGATGTTTCACCAGCACCGTTGGCTAGCTTGCCCTCGAACATCGAAATCTGCGAAAGAGCCACATCACGACCCTTACCACACTGCATAAATTCTACGTGCGTTACCACACCACCACGAAGCGTTGAGTTAAAACCAGCAAACACATCCTCGGACAAATTAATGCCCTTACTAGCCTTGGACACACCACCGCGAGGCATCGCAATGACCTTGTCAAAAATATCAGGGTGACCGTAGTGCATACGGACGTAAAGCGGTTCAGCCAGCACACGCTGAGAGAGCGTCACAAACACCAGTTCCTGCCACGACTTGAACTTCGACAGCGACGAAGCATTACCCGTGAAAATGTGCTCACGCATACCGATAATCGATACCGGTTTCTTCGAAGGATGTAGGTCAGCGGTCACTAACAGCTGCGGCATCTTCAGACACTCTTCAAAATAGTGCTGCTGGTTCATATCAATAGTCTGGAGATACTCGCCACGCGTAAACGGAAGAGCGTTGTTCTGGTTTTCAGGTTTACCTTCGCCAATAATTGGATCACCTGGCAATTCGTACCGGTACACTTCCGCAATCTCGTTTCCTTCGCTTTTGATGAGCACTGTGTCGTATTGTTTGCCTCCTTCGATCGGAATAGTATCCACATACGCCACACGCAAGTTCGGGTATGTCTTAAGCAAATAATCGATGTCATCAGCTTGGGGCTTATTCTCCGCGCGATGTTTACCGTACACTTGACAAGCACAGATGTACGAAAACTTCAAGCGTACCATGTCCTCCAGCTGAGCCTGCTTTTGCTCAGCCGACTTGCCAGGGCTCGACCCAATCTCTAACCAGTGTAGAATCTTGATTGCGTCCTCGTAAAGCATCATACCCTGAACAGTACGCGCCAGTGTCTGGCCACGGTACGAGGCCCACAAACGAAGCTCCAGCGGATAATTTGCATGCGCTTCATCTGCGGTACCCACATCAATACGCTCCAAAAAGTTCTCCCATTCCTCGGGATGAATAGTGATGAGGTACTTCAAAATCGTAATGTTCTTGCCCTTCTCTTCAACCTTTTGGAAGACCGGGTGGTTCACTAGCGGGTCATTCAGCTCTGACAGAGAAATCAGCACACTTTCACTATAGAAAGGCGTAACCACAGAAAACGAGTGCATCTCCTTCACCGACGTAAGCTGCGGAATGTCCATCAAAAGCGACTTCATGAAAAAACCAAGACGACGCTGAGCCTCAGGAACGCGTGGCATAGCATCAGCTTTTTCAAGCGACATCAGTAGGTACGCGCGGGTCGCAGCACCCATGGCTGTATCATTATGGAACAGATTCACCAGACCACGCGCCGCAAACACGTAGCCGTTTGCGCTCGAGCAAAACTTAGAGTTGCTGAACTTGGCAGCAAGCTCGGGGCGGTTCGCAAAGATTCGAATGGCGTTAAGCAGGTTCTCCATCTTTGTCACAAAGTTACGAATAACGCCCATCCTGTGCACCCTAGACGTCGTCAAGTGCGACTGAGCGTCTGGGTCTGGAAGATCCATCACAGCCTCCAAAAACTCCATTGACACAGTACGAAGCTGCACCAGACTCTTTGCGTCAAACGTGCTCATAAAGCTACCGTTTGCAGCAATCGTCTCCATTTGGCGAAGAGCATCAAGGATGTCCGCATCATCACTGCCCAGAAGAGCCTCCATCACGTACATACTAGCTGTAAAGAAGCTACGCACAGCTGACAGACAATCCTTCTGTACCATGTACACCTGGAGCTGCGAATCACCCTTGCCTTCCTTGCCAAGCTTCACCGTGTATTCAAGAGCTTCCACGAGTTTACCAGCGGAAAGGAACACTGGCTCGAATACATCGCCAGAGCTCTGAATGTCGTACTGCAGAATGGCAGCCTCTTTATCATCCACGAGGTCTCCCTCGCGGAACGAGTTTACAATCTCATTCCAAACGACCACGAAACGCAGCATCATCTGCGACTGGTACGCAGCAGCAGAGCCGTCGGCAGCAGCGTCGTTTGAGCGAGCGAGGTTGGTCACTACCTTTTGATCGAAGAGCTGAGGAGCTACACGGAAAGCCTTCGTGATCTCCTTGATGCCGTGAATTTCACCAGTTTTCATAAGCAGACCTTGAATGCCACCAAGCGAAGCTTGAAACACGGTAAAGTAAATCTGGGTATCGTAGTTGAAGATGAAAATCACTGGCAACCACAACGCAGCAATAACACCGAAGTTGTGGAACGAAATCACGTTGCTACCGTACTCAAGCTTCATCTCGTAGATGGCGAGCGACGGAAGAACCAGTGGACGGACCAGGATGAAGTATGACACAAACGCCTTCAGCGACCACAGAATCAACCAAAAGGTGATATACTTCAGCTGGTAGCTCAAAGGTGGCGCCATGTTACGTCCAACGTAGCAGCTTTCACCCTCACGAATGAACTTGGCTGCGAAGCTATTGGTAACCGTCGACGGGGAAAAGGCTTGCACAAGAATGACCAACAAACCCGGTAAAATGTAGATACCAGCCGCCTGCGCAGCCTTGTCCAGCAGCTCTGTGTTTTTCTCCGTGATCAGTGGGGTGTAGATCATCAAGCCGAAAATGCCTGCAAATGTACCATTCCAGAGCATACGCACCACTAGCGCACCACCGTAATTGAATGAACGTGATGATGTTTCGGACGACTCATTAGCAGTAAGCAAGTGCCAGCCGTGGCACGCTTCAAGAACAGTCTTGCAAAATCCCATCGATGAGAGTGAAAACACAATGCCCACGTACGTGAGCTTAACGTCTTGCTGCTGGTAGGGTTCCACCACTTCTCCCATGGATCCAAACTGGGCGAACCACTGCTGTCCGCCACTGGGTGAGACGGCCGAAATGAAGCCGATGGCCATGAGCACCATCATGAACATCATATTAAACTGGAAGATTCGATAATAGTTCAGCACGAGTGTGAAGATACTACGATGTTCGTAGTACGTCTTGGTATGTTTCTTGGTCAGTTCTTCACCAATTTGCGTAATGTCAACGTTCAAACAATACTTTTTCCAAAAGTACTCGTTAATATCATCGTAATTGCGTACTTGGGTATGTTCCAAGTTCTTGCCGAGACTGTTTTTTCTCTGCATATTACTCGCCTCTTTCCAGATCGGACGCACCACTTGTCTCAAGTACCAGCCTTCCGATACTTTCTGCTCTCCAAGGAAATCCTGGTTCAGCATACTCAGCGACTGATGGTAGAGATAACATAAACACTCAGGCATATGTCTCATGTTACCTGCCTCTCCCCAGAGCAGCAGGAAGAGTAAAATGTCCATATGAAGAGGACTTTTGAGATCTCCCTGGGCTTGTCCCGTATATGTAATGCTAGAGACACCCAGGAACTGACACCACTCGGTGTAGTTGCTCAAGAGTTTCTTGTGAAGCGTCACGACGT
Source organism: Peronospora farinosa (assembly GCA_947646735.1). Taxonomy (NCBI): domain Eukaryota; phylum Oomycota; class Peronosporomycetes; order Peronosporales; family Peronosporaceae; genus Peronospora; species Peronospora farinosa. Next base: position 65,554 of record CANTFK010000218.1, read on the forward strand.
GGTGACCAGGAGGATCTTGAGGTCTTGCTCGTGCCTTGGAGTTTGCTAGTAATAGTAGCACGTGCTCTCTCTGGTTGTCTACAGAGCCCGATTGAAAGCCGAATTTGTTATACAAGACTTCACAGCAAAAGTCTACAGACATTTCATCTGCAAAGTCTCCTTCCAGGCCTCCACCGCGCATCTGGTTGCCTCCTTGGGTGTTAGGAGGTACTACATCCATCATACTAAGACGTTCATTGAACGTGCCGCGTCCATCGCCTTGATTCAAATGACTCCGATTAGCCGACGTGTTACGTTTACGGTCGGCGTCCAGTTGAAAGTAGTTGGAACCCGCACGACGTCGGTCCATCTTGCCGCTCGGCGTCATGGCCATTGTCCCGTGGAGGTTAAAAGCGGTTTCTGAAGTGCAACGCGAGCAAAAGTGATGGTCGACGCCGGTTTTTCCTTGGATGCAACGCGGACAAGAGTGATGGTCACGACGGTTTCCCTTTCGTTCCGCACTGGAATACAGTTTGGTTGTGAGGGTCAGTGCGGGAAGTCCTCTTTCCGACTCGTTTCTGAACTCCCTCACACTGTCCAATCACAATTGAGTACACCCGTAACCCCATTTTCAGCTCTCTTGTTTAAGTTGACAGATGACCTTAGCGTCATTCATAGTCCACCCCTTATTATTTCTGAAGCGGTGGTGTCTAACTAAATGCAGATTGAGTCCACTCTGATCTATTTGTACATTAGGTATTCGATTATTATATAGTTTAACTAAGCTTAATGACGGATAGAATAACGCCAAATGCACAACTACAGGTAATAATCGTTATTTCGTAGCAATATCCGTGACATGCTGCGTCAAATACATTACGAGAGCACGACACGGCGGCAGAAGCGGCGTGCCAGCGATCGGACGCGGGCAAATTCAGATTGCACGCCAGATGTTGCCTGGCGTGCCTAGCTGTTCTTCAAAAGGAGCGTGAGCGGATGGCTTGTCTTTGTTCTAGTTGTCTACCGTTCTGTGCGCGGCGATCGTACGACGTCTGTTTTATGCCACTATCGAGCCAATACAGAAGGTTGCTGATTAAGGTGATTCCCTGTACCGATCGTGGCCATTGTCTCGCAAATAGTAGATTAAAGAACAAATTGACTATATGTGTCAGTTCCACAGCATTTAAAAGACTACATTTTGTTGCAATCTCGCTTTATTGCAGTCTCTCTAGCGTCCAGCTATGCTAGATATATAGATATATCTCTTGACACTCAAAGATATATATTACTTCGCTTAGCTCTTTCTGGCTACTGACGACTTGCCTTGCACTTTGCACTTTTCTGACTGAGCTTTCGAGCTTTCATGTATGCGGCTGCAGCTAACCTGCGAGCCGCCACCTTGTCATCCACGTTTGTCGACTCGTCCAGTTGTCGACTCGTCCCATTCTGATCTCCGCCGTTTCCCTTCTCCATTGTTTCCGCGTTTCACCATCGGAATCGGTAAACGGACGTGAAATGTGTAAACGGACGTGAAATGTTCCAACGACTTCAACTTGGGAGGAACATATCACAACACATTGGACCTCCTTTTCCATTCGCTCGTCGCTACTTTGAACTTATTACATCGTTTAGTGCTACTACCAGTGCGTCTATAGTCTTGTGTTTCTATCACACGTAGAAATGGCCTGAAGGTGGCAGCTAACTGACATTAGATCGTTTGGAATCTACCGCGAAATTGATTTGCAACCGCTAACACTCCTCATTAGCTAAAAATAGAAGTTGTTCTTCATCTCTCTATCTTTTTTGATTCGATACCTACAGCTCGGGCTTTCCCATGACTCGAACTTTCGATCTCGATGTCATTCGGGCTAGCAGTCGAGCAGGTCTTAGTATGACTCACGTCCATGTCACTGAGTAAATCAGAGCCGCCAGCATTGGTTGTCGTGTAAAGTGGACAGACATCTTCGCACGTTGAAGCATATGACACTACACCTCCGGCTAGCTACTTGTTCTGCTAGCAGCTGTCCGAAAAAGAAGGCCTAGTGGAGACACCACGATTCAAACTGTAGCTCAAACCACGATTCAAACTGTAGCTCACACTACGATTCAAACTGTAGCTCACACCACGATTCAAACTGTAGCTCACACCACGATTCAAACTGTAGCTCACACCACGATTCAAACTGTAGCTCACACCACGATTCAAACTGTAGCTCACACCACGATTCAAACTGTAGCTCACACCACGATTCAAACTGTAGCTCACACCACGATTCAAACTGTAGCTCTTTCCGACAGACCACTCGGCGACGACAGCAAGTTGCATTCAGACGGATGCAGGTCTGTCCAAATTTGGAGCTTTAGTTGCGCACATTGAACATCACGATACAAGAGACCAGGGATAATCACACCCAATTATCACTCGTTTCTTCTTTATTTGACACTTGTAGAAGATCAACTTGGAGTAAGAGAGAGCAATCTATCTTGATCGTTGATACACACACACACACACACGATCACACAGCTTGCTTTTGCAGATGTGGTAGTCGTAAACTTAACAAATTATACGAGGAGCTAGCAGCTGGCTGATAAGTGGCCGAAGCACTCATCGTGTCTTAAGTAGCATTTGATATTTTTTCTGTCAGTAATGGTAGCGGTTTTAACTACAGAGCTACTTCCTACAAGTATACGGGCCTGTTTTGCAAAGTGTACAACCGGGTTTGTAATATGGTACAACCCGGCTGACCGTCCGAGTTGTTGGCAACTGGTTTATCCTGTATTTTGACCAATCGCGACGTCCCGCGCCAATTTATTTTTCACGCGGGAATAATGGCTACCCAGGACGCCACGCAGCTCTGGGAAGCCGTGCGTGATTTATCGGATATCGATCTGGACAACATCCAGACAACGATCACCAAATTCTATAGCAACTTTCATCTTTATTCAAAAGCTTCTTTTAGTGGTCAAAATAACGCGATCCCGCTACAATTTGGCGATAAAGTACAATATGTGCGAGTGGACGATTTTGTGCACGTTTTCCTAGATTTTCTACACCAAAAAGTGCAACTACATACCGATAACCGGTATACCAGTACAAAACCGATGTTTCCCGCTCCAAAAACCCTGAAACTAAAAAACATGGCTACATTGAAGAGCCATTTGAACATGGCTACATTTGACCCCAACGATGCAGTTGACGACGAATTCCTGCAGTTGACCTCTGTCCATGCAGCAAACACGACACCAAAACGTCGAATCACTACAACTTTATTGACATCCAAGAAGAAGACAGTCCTGACGCGTCCATTGCCTCTAGATATTGCATTTCCACCATTACAACCATCGGAAAGCATTACAAAGTCATCATTGTCAACCAAGAGGTCTTTATTAGAGAAAAGGATGGCTACTTCAAGCTCCATCGTGCCACCATTACCTTGGGGACCAACACAAATTGTCAACAAGCCAATGCTATGGTCAAAAAAAGAGTAATGGCTACATCGGATACACAGATGGCTACAGTACTAAGAAAGACAAAAAACAAAGAAGGCGATAAGGATGTTGATGTATCCAAGACAAAGGTAAATGGGTTACCACAATTGCAAGTAAAAAAGCAGTCTTTTTCGTCTCAAGGGACATGTTCCGAGCCAAAGAGGACAAAGGAGAATTTATTTTCCAAAAATTTAAATGAAGATACAAATCATGTAAAAGTGACGAGTATAGTCTTGGCGACAGATTATTCAGTGAACAAGCAAGCAGCCAAATTGTATGGATTTTTGATCAAGGGACGGATTGTGAACAAGACATGTGCCGAGCTCCAAATTCTCATTAGTTTGTTGTATCGGGCAGACTGTACAATTTGCAACAAAAATCCTTTGCAGCTGGAAAATGTTGAGAATAACGTTGTCAAGTCTTTTAATGAAATGGTATCCGAGTTTTGCTGGCGAACACACTGTCTTGACTTTGCTGAGATTGTGCTTCGTGAAATTGAACCGGTACTTGTACATTTGGGTACAGATCTCCTTACTTTAGTGAAGCAAAGCTTACAAGATGCAGAAGGACGGTGTTCAGATACACTGGAACGACTGAACCAAGTGTCTCGTCAATATGAAGAGCTACGTGTGGCTGAAAGTGCACGAATTGGATATCAGTTGCCCGTGGAAATGATGGCAAGTGCTGTACAGGACTTTGCTCTTCCGTTTAATGAAGAGACCGATTCACGCTTGCATTACCGGACACCTGTAGAATCACTTTTGTATACGAACCGTGAGAAGATCCGGGACGGCTTTCTGAGTTTATTGCGCCAATTCCAGCAGAAACAGCATAGTTTGATAGGTATCGATAATGCAGGTGTAGCAGCAGCAGCTATAGCAGCGGCACGAGAGTTGCTGGCGGAAGTGTCACCAGAGAATAGGTGGTGGTTTGCCAAGTTTTTCGTCCAGGAGCTGATCCAGGTTGGTTCAAATCCGTTCGGCGAGAGCGACAAAGATCTTGTGTTGAAGATTATGGAGGATAAGCTCGTGGTGAAGAATCCGGACCGACTGCGCAAGTTACATCGACGTTTTTCGAGTCAGAAGCCATCAACTAAACTACCACAACGGCACATGCAAGGCTGCGGTAGTGGGTCAAGCGGCTCGAGCAGTAGCAGCTACAGGACCAGTGGAAAAGGAAGCAGCAACTCTCAACGGACAAACCGTCCAGGCCCTCAAACTATTAGCAACGAGGACGACGCTACTAAGACTTTCATGGCGACTCTGGAACGCATGAAGAGCTTCTTTACGGACAACCAGCTCTTCTTCTTCCACTTCCTGCACAGTTGTGACAGCTACGAGTTCTCGGAGCTTGTGAAGCACCAGCTCGAGCGACAATTTCACGTAATTCGCAGAGCCAGTGCTGCTTCACTTGACGCTCGCAAAGACTTTACGGAAGTGGTACTGAGGCTCAAGGTCGTGGCAAAGTTCCTAGGGTATCTTCGCTTTTCACCGCAGTGGCAAGTTACATTCTCGATTCGTCAGCTTTCTGAGCATAATGCTGCATTCAAGGCTGTGGAGCGTGAGGGAATCGACACGCTAGAAGTGGCTCGTGACTCAAGCTTGGATGTCAAAACCTTGCTCGAAAACAGTATCATGCAAGCATCAATTTCCAAGTGCGTTCCATGGCTCTGCGACTTCCTATCGATGCTGTCACTCGACAGACTGTCTTCGGGTACGACATACTTTAAACAGCTTGTGGCATTACTACAGCTCTTATATCGCTCGCCGCGATTAAACTCTTTAGGCGAGACTGGGCTCTACATCGCGATGCAGCTTGAACGCGTCTTTCACGTATTACACATGGGCGATTGCTTTTTGCACAACGATGGCTATCAATCTCAAGAACTGTCCTTGTCTTTGCAAGTCCGTAAAGCACTAGCACGTGAGCATGATGTTTCGCCCGAGGAGTCGAAAGCTGGAGCAGGAGAAGACCACTTGCCATTCTTGTACAGCCAAGTGTTCGTGCAAAGCTGTGTAAGCGAACTTGATGACTTGCGTGGATTCATCCAGACTCGCGCAAGCAAGAAGCTCTCGGTTGGCTCGGGAACAATGACAACAAAACAAACTATAGCACCTATCCGCAAACTTCGACCCTTGCAAGTCGTAATCGAGGACGATCACCGCGTAGACACAATTTTTTCGTTTGCTGTCAAGTCTGATGATGCTGTGCATGCTACCTTACCAGAGATAAAACTACCAACCGCATCGTTGCTCAGTAGTTTTGTGCCATTGCAAGAAGAGAATGATAAATTGTCTGATGCACTGTTCAAGATGCACCCGAAGTTAAAATCTGTTGTGGACTTTGTGGTTCGGACTGTTACGATGGACGTGTGTGAACATGTCCTAGCGAATGTTGTTATGCCACGGGCTGACACTCTCGTGGATCGGTGTGCATCTGATAGTGGCCTGCTTAGTATCGGGAAAAGTGCATCATCATCAGTAGGTGAAGATTCTGCTTTCGCTGCACGAGCTTCATTTCAGATGCTTATAACATCAAAGACTCGCAATGAGGCGAACTCGACTGTTGTGGCAGCTCTGCAGATAGCTCTTTCTCTCGGAGAGGAACGTGTGAACACTTCAATTCCTCCGTTCATGTCTCCGTCTTCACATCCCACGCTGACCAACTCAATCATGTCCGTTGCGCTGCAGCGCACCATGTCCACTTTGAAAACACTGGTTCCGAAAAGCTCCCAGACAGAGTTTGTAAAGCGGATAGCCTTCCGGAAGAAGAGTCTCTTAAAAGAACTCGGGTTCACTTCGAAGGTGACAGCCGCTGCGCTTCCTGCGTCTGCAACACTATCAAACACAAGTAGAGGACCAACTCCAGCACAAAACACGGTGACAAACGTCGAGATACAAGAAACGCCACCTGAGGAAGGGAAGCGGTATCGAGAACTGAAGCGGTGCGTTGCTGCCATTTTGACAAGTGCCAACTACAATGGATCGAGAAAGTCAACTCTTGCTGAGTGGGAACTCCAAGCCATCACGCTTTCACAGTCTGTGTCACATTTCACCGCCTCGCTCAGAGATTGCGTGGTATCTCGTGACTTGACTCGTGATCCAGCGTCTCCACTAAGTATTGCGGCACTCGGACTCTGGGACATTGTTTGGCGTGCCATGACATCATGCGTGACGTTTCTGAGGTCATCACTGGATGTGTTTGCTGCCTGTGAGCTCTTGTCAATGCATAAAGAGCGAGTGATGACGGTCGAAAAGGTGTTTATTGCATTTGCCACCACTTTCTCAGCAATGCTCGAAACGATCGTGTGCTGTGTCGGAAACACTCCAGGAACAGACATTGCAGTATCTCGTTTACAGCCCATGCTTGTGTTTCTTGTGGACTGCATGAAGAATCTGCCACCCGCAGTCTCGGACCAGAACGAGTTACTAGGAAAATTTGCTGTCCGAGCGAATTCGCTGATCGTTGCAAAACTGCAGGAAGTGATGTCATATAGAGCTAGAACCAGTGACTAGACCTGAAGTGAATTTTGTCCCATTCTGAGCTCATATTTGGAGTTTTTACAATATTTAACGTCCAATTATCAGTAAATTGCGATATTCATATCAAAAAATAAGTTTGGTTTTGCTAAAAGTACCTACAAATTAAGTAGCAAATATCTATAGAAAGGATCAATTTGACTCATTTTTATCTCTCAATTTGATTGCCTATAATGTCCCGTACGCCCCAATCTTTCTCTGTCTTATCTAGCGTCTCTCTGCCTTACTAACCGGTAATGTCCTTAGGTGAAACACACCGGAAAGAGCGGAAGCATTTAAAAAAATCGTCATTTTCGTCCCGCCACAAAAAATCTAGTCGTAAATCGGAGGACAAACGCTCATTCAAAGCTCAAACGGACAAAACGAGCGACTCAAAACTCTCCAAACGCATAAAAAAGATCACTGAAGAGGACTATTTTCAACGTCAGACGGAATTTCGAGTGTGGCTCACACAAACGAAGTGAGTTGTTTCGATTCTCTATTTTTAGCCACAATATTACGATAACCGTTTTAAATTGTTTTAATGTTTTTTGTAGAAACAAATATGTCGATGATTTGTCGACAACGGAAGCCTTGCATTTATTCAATGCTGAGTTTGCTAAAAAATGGAACCGTGGTAAATTAGCGACAATGTTCTATACAGGACTGCCAGATGTTGTGGTAGAACAAACAAAACGGACACGTCATTGCTGGGACTTTGTCGCAAAACTTGGAGAAAAGGAAAAATTTGAATTAGCAACGGCAAAAGATTCGGTCGATGTCGCGACAAAAAAAGAAGATTTACTGAATTTTGGTGACAAAAGAGAGAAAAAAGAACCACTAGGGGAAAGAGAGCCGAGGAATTATGGTAAACGTCGATCGACGCAGGAAAACGATGATGACAAGGATGAAAAAAACAAGCGACGTCAAGTGGAACGTCGAAAAGAACGGGAATTTCGAGATACGATAATGGATGAAATAGCACCAAAAGAAACGGGACGAGAAGCGCAAATTGAAAAACGACGTCAAGTGGGAGCAAAATTGCATGGAGCTGCAAAAGATCGAGAAAATGGACGTGATGGTCTTGATTTAAGTGAAGAATTCTTAATGGGTGGCCATGGTGATGACAACAATGATTTGAAACGACAATTGACTCGTCGTGACTTGGCTCGACGCCGGAAAAAGGAGGAGCAAGAGGAAAAACTGGGAGAGTTGAAGGTATTTTGTGGTTTGCTAACGAATATTTGATAGTCTAATGCTTTTAAACTGAGATGGTGTTACTGGTTGTTGCTGCTAGGCAAAGGAATCTGCGCGCATGGAGAAGTTTCTGGAAAATATGGGTCTGACTGGATCAAATGCTCGAAAGTCTGCGACCATAGCTCCACGCCGATGAGATTGATGAATTTACATGTCACTGCTGTGTCATTTTACAATGAGGTTGCACGATTACGGATGGAAAGCTAAGGAAGGACAAGTGCTTTGTCTGGACTGCATTGTTGTAGCACTGTTAAATTCAAAACTTTTCCAAATGTTTCCTAAATTTGAAACTTAAGAATCTACATTTTTAAAAAAGTATAAATCTGGCTCGTATTTCTTTTTCACCATCTACAAAAGTTACGGTCGAAGTGTTCTAGAATTTTCTTTCACGATTCCCCGATTCTTCCTCGTTTTCCGCCGTTCAGACCACTTTTAAAATTGCTAACCACCCAACAAAAACACTAAAAAAACCCCATTTCTATCGCAATGTTGACAGTATCTCGTTCCATGCGTCTCTTATCCTCATTTTCCCAATTCCCTCGTCGTAATCGTGCATTTTTTAGTACTCCATCTCTTCAGTCTCCAACAATTTCACCACAAGGTGAAAATCTCACGAAATACAGTCAAAATTTGACCGAATTTGCCAAAAGTGGTCGCTTGGATCCTGTCATTGGACGAGAAGATGCAATTCGACGGACCATTCAAATTCTTTCTCGACGGATAAAAAATAATCCCATTTTAATTGGTGAACCAGGTGTTGGAAAAACTGCAATTGCAGAAGGATTGGCTCAACGAATTGCAATGGGAGAAGTACCTGAGAGTTTAAAACAGAAACAAGTTGTTGCATTGGATGTTGCAGCTTTAGTCGCTGGTGCAAAATTTCGTGGAGAATTTGAAGAACGATTTCAAGCTGTTTTAAAAGATGTTGATGCAAGTGAAGGCAAAATTATTTTGTTTATTGATGAACTTCATACAATTGTTGGCGCAGGTGGGAACGTCGGCTCAACTGATGCAGCAAATATGTTGAAACCAGCTTTAGCTCGTGGGACGTTGCATTGTATGGGTGCAACGACATTGGAGGAATACCGAAACTATATTGAAAAAGATGCAGCTTTAGCAAGACGGTTTCAACCGGTTGTAATCTCGGAACCAAGTGTTGAAGATGCTGTGACAATTTTACGTGGACTCAAGGAAAAGTACGAAGTACATCATGGAGTACGAATTGCAGATAGTGCTCTTGTAGCAGCTGCTACGCTTGCAAACAGGTACTTGACGGAACGAAAATTGCCTGACAAAGCTATTGATTTAATGGATGAAGCAGCGTCACGTCTTCGATTGCAACAAGAGAGCAAACCAGAACCAATTGAAAAGCTGGATCGGGAGATTATCCTGCGTCGGATTGAGATTGAAGCGCTACGAAAAGAAACAGATGCCGCATCGAAAAAACGCATGACTGCGTTGGAAGAAGAAGTGAAGAAAGCGTCGGAAGAGTTGCGCGAGTTGATGGATGAATGGAATGCTGAAAAACAAAAATTGGAAGAGATGCAGCAGGCAAAACGAAACCTTGAAGAAGCACGTCGTGATTTGATTGCTGCACAAAATGGAGGCAATTACGCGCGTGCTGGAGAGCTCATGCACTCGGTCATTCCAAAATTGGAGGCTGAAGTGGCTCATGAGGAGCAGGAGGAGGAGGAGATGAAAAAGACAGGGAAGAGCAGGACTGCACTTGGCGATGCAGTAACAGCCGACCATGTAGCTCAGGTAGTAGCTCAGACTACAGGAATTCCAGCGTCGACACTGATGGAAGGTGAGAAGCAACGACTGCTTAAGATGGAGGAGCACATTAATCAGCATGTGATCGGCCAGGAGGAAGCTGTGAAGGCCGTTAGCAATTGTGTTCGCCTTGCACGCGCTGGACTTCACGCACACAACCGACCGATTGGTGTCTTCATGTTTTTGGGTCCTACTGGTGTCGGCAAGACGGAGTTGACCAAGTCCCTGTCTGAATTTCTATTCCAGACCCCACAAGCGCTTACCCGCATCGATATGTCCGAGTATATGGAGAAGTTCAACGTGAGTCGTCTGATTGGGGCACCTGCAGGATATATCGGCTATGAAGAAGGTGGCCAGCTGACAGAAGCGGTGCGTCGTCGTCCCTACCAGGTCGTTCTCTTTGACGAGTTTGAGAAAGCACACCATGACGTCAGCAATATCCTGCTACAAGTTCTTGACGAAGGTCGTTTGACTGATTCACATGGTCGTCTTATTGACTTCCGTAACACCGTTATCATCCTTACGAGTAACTTGGGCTCTGACATTCTCGCTGGATTGCCAGAAGGTTCTCCTAGCTCTATGGCTGAAGCTGGTGTCATGAACGTTGTACGCTCGCACTATTCACCGGAGTTTCTCAATCGCATTGATGAGATCGTTCTGTTTAACCGTTTGAAGCGCGAGGATATCCGCTCTATCGTTGATTTACAGCTGCGTCAAGTGGATGCTTTGCTGGAGGAAAAAGAGTTGGCGATGAAAGTCGATCCGAAAGCCGAGGACTGGTTGGCCGAAGTTGGTTACAGCCCGCTCTACGGTGCTCGTCCGCTAAAACGTCTGATCCAGCAACACGTTCTCAATCCTATGGCTGTAAAACTCCTTGAAGGATCTGTTGCCCCGGGCCAGATTCTAAACGTCAAAGCGAATCCCAACTACGAGGAAGAAGTTGTTGCGGACGTGAAAACAGCACAACCGCTTTTAATTACAGTTGAGTAAGTCAAGTATGGATCAATGTGCCGCTATGAAGCCCGCAAAGTCACTGGTTTTGCCCGAAAAATATCGTTTCGAAAACTTCTGGAGCTGCGTGCTCGAAGTGTTAACCAAGAGCAGGATATTTATGAGTTTTGAAGTAAACAAGACATCTTTCGGACTAGTAATTGGAAATGTGTTTGCATGTTGCAAATGTCGTATTCAAAAACATATGGGAGTACGTACGGCGGCTCATTCATAAACCATGATTAAACTGAAAAAGGATCCGCTTGCCCGCCTATTCTTTCAACTACCTCGTATCCTGGTGCTTCAATGTGCGTGGCTACACGTTTTGCACTTCTTGTTCCACACTTGAGTGGTGTGTGCCTGAAACATGGGGCAATTGCAGAGCCGGCATGGCCCCATGATCAACGACCGGCGGAGCTGCACCTCCTTGTGGTCCTCGATGCCTCGCATTGCATTATCAATTGCCTCATACAGTGGCCGCGCTGCTGTTGGTTGTTCCACGTAGCCACTCAGCAACTCACTCGGCTGCAATTCACGACCATAAAACTTTCGGTTCAGGTCCGAGCGTGCAGTCAGGATAGCTCCCTGAAGTGAAATACCAGCGTATAGTCCTTTGCTGTGTGAATAACTGTAATTGGCATTCAGACCGCTCGTGCTGGCCGCAGCGGCTGCCTGTGCTGATCGGCCGTATGGACCCACGGCAATATCCAGCCCCGCACCAAGATTGACCTGCGGTTTGTGAAACACTTTCACAGCTTTTTCCGATCCAAGAATAACCATCACTTCTACTAATTCTCCGCCAATTTCGAATCCACCACTAAGTCCAAACGTTCCAATGGCAGAGGGAGCCGACCACGATCCATCCGGTAGTTTAGCAACAACAAGCCCCGTGCCAATCTTGCCAGATACAAGGAATCCAGCCTTGATAACGGTCATAACTGCAAGACCGTGGGCCTTTTGCAAGAATGCCACAGGAATTGCACGATCAGCCGACGATCCCCATTCGCTCCGGAAAAAGTTGCCAATAATATCTGCTGCATTGCAGCACTCCTTATTCAATGAGGTTGTATATGGGGCATGGAAACGGCTACGAGTTTCGTGAATGTTTTCCGTCTGCGATTGGGCATAGGTAGCAACCAATTCATCTTGAAGAGGGTGAAGTTGTGGAGCACATTGAATGCACACTCGTTGTGGAATCGACGCGTCATAACTAGTAGCACCTTCAATTTGTCTCCCAGGTGGCACCAATAGTCGAACAGGAGAACAAGAGCTACAGACAAATTGTCCACAATAACGACTACAACATCAAACACCCCAAAAAAACAAAAGTAAATGAAAAGCAAAAAAAAACAATCCACACACACACACAATTCATCATCAGTCCATCGAATAAAAAAATTCTCTACTTTTAAAAAAAAGACCTCCTCACCATTGATGACGTCGCTTTGTCACCTCAAATTGTACATTACACACGTCACAATTTGGATGATCAGCATAGCGATTAATAAGTATTCCTTTACTCTGTACCTCCTTGTTGTTACTTAGAGTCGAGTCACGACGTAACGTTTCCGTCATGCTCGTGTTTGTATCAACAAGAGCCAATTGAGTGTCTGCCTTTTCTCCAAAACTAATCCTTCCACTTTTTCGCAACGCAAATGTTCCTTGTTGTGCATTATAATCCATCAATTCTTTTCGTCGAGCATCATCCGGTACTAATCTCGCCAATGTTGGGATAAAAGTCCGAGTGTTTTCAGCTCCTAATTCCGTCACAATTGACGTATAAAACACTTGAACGTCCATTTCTTTAAGTCCAAATTTTCGACAATTGTGTTTAAATTTCTTGACTCCTTTTTCATTATTTCCACCTTTAGACGCTCGAATTGTGTTTACACAACGTTCATAATACTCTTGTGCTTCGGTTCCAGTAGCAGCAGGTGGTACTTGATCAAAAGTATCCATTAAAAGGGAACTAGCAGGAGCTTGAAAAGACCCATTTTTGAAACTTGACCCATTTTTTAAACTAGTTTCCAATGTGTGGTGAAATGTATCACCACCATATGGCGAGTTTTCACGACGAAAAGCTGAAGCCATGGGAACAATACAAGAAGTCGCACTAGAAGAAGAAGAGGAAGAAGAGACAGTACTCGTTTCCATGGAACGATGACCACATTCGGAACAAAATTTGCCCGGATTTGAAGCCCCACATTCGATGCAAAACTTGACCATGAGTACTTAGTTAAGAGTGGTTTTTTCTTTAAAGACTGATGGAGTTGGAGGTTTAGGGTGGAAAAAATGGGTACGTGCGACATGATTGGGAGATGTCGCATGCTTTTTTTAATTGACATACCAAAATCAAGAGAATGATTGGAAATGCCTAAACTATGGAATCGTGTCATGCGATTTCGAGAGGCTACCTAGTTTTGGAATAGTATGGGTCGGAAATATAATCTAAAAAAACAAGTAATATGGGTACAGTTTGCTTTATATCATAAAGATGGATTTTTTTCACTGTCAGGTGGATTTTTCTCACTGTCAGGTGGATTTTTTTCACTGTTAGGTGGATTTTTTTCACTGTTAGGTGGATTTTTTTTCTTACTGTCAATTCTTTCTCTGTTATTATAGCCTATTCCTCCTCTAGATGGTGGAAACAAAAGCGACGTAGCTTGTATATGCGAGCTAGGGTATAAGATCTTGTTGCCAAACAAAGATGTACGAGTTTCTATAAATGACACGGAACGTCTACTGTCTCGTGCTACAGATCTTGTTCTTTAGCACGAGGCAGTAGTCGGTCCGTATAATGCACGAGGCACTAGAACTTGAGACGATTGAGTCCTAGTGCCTAGTGCATCGCAAGCAATGTACGTTGATGTACATGAAGCATGGCCATTAAGGCAGATATTGACATGCTGAGCATGTATGGAACGACAAAGGAGCACCAGCAAAAGCATTACAGTCCTGCATAGCCATAACCACCACAGCGGAAGCAATTTGACAAGTTTTCAAAGTCTTGAAATATCTCAATCGGTTAAAAGCTTCCGCAAGTCTCATGGGTGAGAGTGTCAGGTCGAGATCGTCCCATTTTCCCAAGCACAACAATGTGCCATGCAAACGTTTCAATTGAAGCCAACAAGCTGCGCAAGATCAAAATCCATGAAAGACGCTTCCCTCGGCACGTGACATGATGTATAGTCCAACAACAATGACTGTCTAGCTACATTTTGACCCCATCAAACTCTTTTGAATTACCGAATACAAGTTTCGTTTCAATACGATATCTCTCATTCGAGAATCTCCCAACTGGAGGGTAAGATGGGGCTGTTTTCACTCGAATGTGCAATTGTCGGTCAGGTGGAAAGCACGTTTGCCGTAAAGATTGACGATGGTCAGATGATAGGCGAGTTAAAGGAGGTGATTAAAGCAGAGACGGCAACAATCTCATGTGACGCCAGAGACTTGCAGCTCTTTCCAGCAAAGACGATAGATGGCAAGTGGCTGTTGTCTAGCATGGAAGATGCGAAGAAGTTGAAGAAGGGTGAGACGACTGCTCTCATTGAAGCGTTAACACACAAAGATCGAGAGCTGCAGGGGGAAGACCCTATTGCTGACTTCTTTGCCGATACGGAAACTCAAAAAGCGGAAGAGATGCACGTGCTGGTGGTGGTTCCGGAGGAAATTACATCACTTGAGAGCAAGATGAAGCGAAGAAGGTTGTTGGCGGATGAAGACGCCCCGGACTATTGGATGGTGGCGATCGACGACGAGCAGGTTACAGCATTACCATTGACTTGTGAAGATTTGAGAAAGCACCTGCAACGTGCGCTTCGAGTCAAAGTTCCCATCAGTGATGAATCATTCCAATTGATACGCGAGTATAACACAACTGGAGAGTGTACTAGCACGTACGATAAACTATTTGAACCCGTACCACGTCGAGCAATCTCGGACGGAGCTTCGATTGTCGGGGGGTCGTTTGTTGATCCCCTTTTTTGCGGTTGCTCTGGGTTCGTATCCAAAGCAACATATCATTTCTTGTGGGATTCTCTCATTGCAGTACTATTCAAACGTATCTCAAACGGGACGTATCTTCGCTACAGGAATGAGTCTTCTTCAATTGACCTCGGTCGACCAGATTTGTGCTATTACTGCAAATATAGCGATGTGTGCATTTTTCGCGGGGCGGAAAAAGCAAGTGGACAGATGCAAGTGCCACTCAAAGAATTGTGCGATAAACTCGTATGGAAATATGACGCTGCGTCATATATTTTTGGCTACGCTGCTGTGGGACTGAAAGTATGCTTGGTAATTATTCGGAAAGACGAGATGACGGAACGTGGCGCAAAAGTGGAAACTATCGAAACGTACGATTTGAGTGATCTCCATAGCCGTCTACAGTTTTTTCTAGCCATGCTTAACCTTTTGACGCTTTTCCGACCAGTTTTAAAGCTTATCGAACCGCTGGGTATACCCGAGTACGGCAATATCATTGCAGGCAATGGTGTGAAGATATCACTCGCAGAGGATTGTGTTGTGAAGACGTATGGCTTTGATCCCATTGATACCTTTGGTCGCTTTGGTCCCTTTGACCCCTATGGTATAACAAGTGGCAGCGTAATTTGGAACCTAAGGAAGGTGCATCATCTAATGAAAAAAGGCTCGGTCCCGAACGTTGTGGAGCTAAGGAAAACGAGCATGAAAAAAAAACATGTGATACTTTCTCCTCTTGGTCGACCAGTCGCACCTAAAAACGTCCATCAGCTTCTGACGGCCTTGCGCGATATACTCAAAGCGCTAGTGGCAATGCACGCAATCAAAATTATGCATCGAGACTTGAGATGGCCAAATGTGCTGAAGTACCAAGACAAAGGTGACAAGTGGTTTTTGATTGACTTTGACGATGCAGCACTGTCGCCGGCTTCAAAAGTGAATCATTTGAGAGCAGAAACACATGCTCCTGAGGTATTGTTATCTTCTCATACGGTTAAGGTCGACATTTGGAGCGTGGGCTATCTCTTACGGACGTCAAATATCCGAAATCTTCCGGCGAAGCTGATCACAATGAAAGAAAAGTGTTTGCAGGAGAATCCGATGCAGAGACCCACGGCAGTATCACTCTTGAAGTCGATCGAAGAGCTTTTAGGAGTAGACAGCGCTCACACGAATGCCCCCTGAGGCACAGCTAACACTACATGTGCTTCCGACGCAATAGTTAAGGAGTGTAAGAGATGGTGTATCCATAGGCATCAAGCATGAATCTTTACTTACTTGTTCTCATCAAAACTTATCAGTCTGTAACGGGCTGAATATGCCCATATGTAACACGCGCTAAGTATGCAATACGTAACGGGCAGGTCGAAATAGTACATATGTACTTAAGACCTGTCACTTGGGTGAGACATACCTATGTGATATAAACTAAGTGTAATCACATTGATGGGAATGACCCCCTAGGCCATCATCAAATGACGTCATTCAGTTGTGTCTTTAGGCGAGCTTAAGTATATGTAAGCTCGCACGTAGGGATACGCATCTAAAGATGACATCCAATCATTACATATTAATCAATCATTTTCTAAATTCATATTTAGTATATCCTATCTAATATAAATCAATCTTAAAACTGAACGTAAGACACACTGCGCTCCGAAAGACTAGCAACAGCATTCGCGACGCAGTTGTATGTAAATTCTTAGTTTGTTGTACGATTCGCTTCTTCAATCGACAACCTCCTTCGCAGCACACGAGGCAAAGACAGTAAAGCTGCCTTGTAGACGGGCACTTCGTAAAGAAGCTGCCACGTACTACGCGGGCACACCTCCAAGCAGCGCGAGGAAGTGGTTATACCGTCTTACCTCCGCGTGCGGTGGTGGTGATGTTGGTCGGCGCTAAGAAGCTCTGTACCAACCGTTGCCGGTCGCTTTGGAGCGAACGGCGCAACGAACTGCTAAGACAAGAGCTAAACTTACAACACGCAGAAGCTTATACAGCTTCTCGTGCGCAGTGTGCGATATTTAGTAGATTCAAGACTGACTTACATTTAACAGATTTTAACTAAATGTAAGATTAACTACTGATTGGTTAATTATGCAAAGATTGGATACGCGTCTCGTTAGAAACGTATCCTTATGTGCGAGCTTAAAATATATATAATTTCGCTGATGACGTCTGTTTGAAGCGTCATTATGACGCCCAGTACCAACTGGCGTCATCCTCGTTGAATGTGAATCCATCAATGGGTATCACATTCACGAGGGTGAGTGCTACACCCAAGTGACAGGTCCAAGGTACCCATTTAGGCCTGCCTATTAAGTATCGAGTACTTGACGAACCGTGTAAGGTTTAGCCCGTTACACCCCCCCCCCCTCTTTAAGACGATTTTTACATTTTGTAAAACATCGAAAAGAGACGATGCCGCCAAAACATCTTAAGGCTGATGGGTCGCCTGCAAAGGCGCCCATGCAGACCAACACCAAGCGCACGCGCCACGATAACTCGCAGCCGTCACTAAGTGTCTTTGTGACAACGCCGACATCTAATGTCATCGTGCCAGCAGAAAACACTGGTCCATCCCACTATGGTGCGGATGAAGACTTGTCTCTCACTGTTGAATACAATGAGAGTACACCATTGCCATCACCTCAAAGTGGTGCTTAGCACAGTGCTCTGGTGGGGCATATATCCCCGTCACTAGAAACACCCAACCTTCAGGAAGCTTCCATGCTTCCTGAAAGCGAGGGTCATGCCTCGTCGTCTGCGCCAACGAGCGCAGCGACCACAACTGAGCGTGCTGCTTCGAAAGAAATAGCCGCGACTCAACAGCAGGTCGGCGATTTTAAATCGTCCGCCTCTGTTAATCCTACATCTGATGCCTTGACAATCCATAATGGAGAGTCAGACTCAGGTGAGGGTGAGCAAAAAGCCCCTTCGACTTGACAGGCGGCCTCACTAGCACGCCGTAGCGAGGGAGGCTACGTGAGTGGTGGATTGTCACGAATGCCACCACCATCCGAGTGGTCAAGCTCAAGTGGTAATAGTGCGACGCTTTCAAGACGTGCCACTATTGACTCTAATAGGCTTTTTAGCGTCTTTTTATTATGAAAACGGCAGGACAAAGCACTAGGTCGTACTTTTCTTATTCCCGTCGCGGTTCATATTAACGAAACAACTGACGAATACGAGGCAGAGTTCCTGCGCCGTGTTAAACCGCGTGCAGATGCAGTGAAACAGCGGTCGCAGCGAATCAGCTTCGCTATGACGCGTGCGAGGGAGATATCGGGTGGTGACATACCCCCATCTCCTTCTCGTCACGCCGCCCCTACTAGTCCATCAGGACTTAGTAGAGCGAGTGCAGCTGGTGATTCTACACATGAGCAGCCACCAGACCAGGCACGTCGATCCGCAACGCGTCGATTGGTTCTGAAGAGTCGAAACTCTTCGGGTACCCTTTCCACTGGACAAGGATCTGAAGCTTTTGCTTCACATAGCGGTGGGCCAACAACATAAACAAGGAAACGTGTGTTCCCACCCGCATCCATTAGCTCAGTTGAAGCCCGATAGGAGCGGCGATTATGCCCAACTATTCGAGGCTGCCTATCCTGTTGTCGTTAAGTCGCAGGCGGAGATCGGTTGACGTGTGTATACTTTGACCAGTAGAAAAGGCCACTTAACAGCTGTTTCATTGTTTATTGTCTTGTTTATCTGTCCATTATCCATGACGTCCGCTGTGTCATTAGAACGGTCGAAGTCGCCACTGCACTTTTCGTAAGGTCGCGTGCCGTGTTCCACGCCTTTTTCAGCGAGAAACTGGCGCTACTTTTGCTATCGATGATACTGTTGGACACGGTAGATAAAGAATACGTGATTAATAATCTATGAAAGGCGTTATGGGTGTCCTGCTATAGACGGGCACTTTTACAAAGTTTTTTCGTACTACTTTGCGCACACCGTCAGCACAAGCGAGGAAGCAGTTAAACCGTCTTACTTTTTCGTGCGATGGTGGATGTGTGGTTGGTCGACTGCTTAAGCAGTCGTACCACCAGTTGCCTCTCGCTTAAGCGAGAGTGCAACGAACTTCTTAACACTTAGAACACCGACGTCACGCAGAAGTCTTTCAACTTCTCGTGCGTGGTTCGTATGTTTAAGTAAATTCAAGACTGAGCTACATTTAATGAATTATAATTAAAATATAAACTTAACTACTGATTGGCTATATACATATAGATCGGATACGCGACTCTTTAGAAGCGTATCCTGTCGCATGAACTTAAATCTAGATTTAAGATCGCAACTGACGTCCTTCTGAGACGTCGCGATGCCTAGCTTCAATTAGCGTCATCCCTTCCCATGTGAATCCATAAAATGGATATCACATTCACGAGGGTGGATCACGTTTGTGTATCGCACCCAAGTGACAGGTCAAAAGTAATCATGGATACTTTTAGACCTTACATTAAGTATATTACTTAATGTTTACGTGTAACTAGATGCCCTGTTACACCATCCCTCGTTTTAGAACGATGTTTACATTCTGTAAACCATCGCCTAGGAGACAGAGAGACTATACACGCGCCGCTTTAGTCTACTCAATTCTCATGTCACCGAAACGTGGTAAGGCTGATGGGTCGCCTGCAAAGGCACCCATGCAGTCCAGCACTAAGCGCACTCGCCGCGATATATCGCAGCCGTCGCAAAATGCTTCAGGCACTGAGGTGAATCTTCCATCTCCCTATAATGGGGATGAAGATCCATCTCTCATTGGAGACTACAATGAGAGTACGCCGTTGCCATCACCCCAAAGTGGAGATGAGCAAATCGCATTGATGGGACATATGTTCCCATCATTTGAGGCACCCGTCCTTGAGGGAGCGTCTATGCTTCCTGCAAGTAAAGGTAAAGCCTCGTCGCATGCGCCTACCAGCGCAGCGACTAAGACTGAGCACGCTACTTCGAAAGGAGTAGTCGCGACTCATAAGATGTGACTCCTTAAGCTGATGTCTTGACAATCCATAATGGATAGTCAGACTCAGGTGAGTGTGAGCTTAAAGCTCCACCAAGTACACCTTCGGCCTCACTAGACCGCAGTCGCGAGGTCGGCTACGTGAGTGGTGGCTTGCCACCAATGCGACCTTCATCCGAGTGGATGAACTCGAAGGGGTCTAGCGCAGCGCTTTTGCAGCGTGCCACTATAGACGCTCATAAATTTTATAGCGTCTTTCCTTTGTGGAAAAAGCAGGGCAAAGCATTTGGTCGTGCTTTCCCAATTCCAGTCGTGCTGCGTTCTAACGAAACAGCCGACGAATATGAAGCTCGGCGCCGTGTTACCTTGCATGTAGATGCAACGAAACAACGGTCTCAGCGAATCAGCTTCTCCATGAAGCGTGCGGATGGAATCTTGGATGGTAAGCGACCCCCAATTGATTCTCGCCACGCTTCTTCTGCTAGTCCATCCGGACCTAGCAGAAAGACGCCAGCTGGTGCTGCTTCACATAAGCAGCCACCAGCCCAGGCACGTCGACGCGCAAAGCGTCAACAGTATCCCATGAGTCAAAGCTCGCTGGGTATTCCTTCCACTGGACAAGGATCTGGAGCTTTCGCTTCACAAACCGGTGGGCCAACAGCCTTCCAACAAGGAAGCGCGTATTCCCTTCCGTGTCCACCAACACAGGTGGCGCCCGATAGGAGCGGCGATTACGCCCACCTACTCGCGGCTGCCTACACTGCTTCTGTTCAGTCGCAGGCTGAGACCGCTGCGCTAAATAGGCAGGTGAAAGATCTCGAGAGTCAAGTCTCACGACTGACTTCGGATCTGCGTGATGTGAGAGCGAGGGAACGTCAGGGGTATGACCGCCTGAAGACTCGTTTGTACATCTTAGAGCAAATGGTGATGAGAGACCTGCGTCAAGCGCGGAGTCCTCCTCGATCGCCGAGTCCTCTATCGCCTCGTTCATATACAGGGAGCCTCTCGGCTTCCTCGTCGCCTGATCGGCCGCGACGCTCGACCCACAGTCGACGTCACCATCGATCTTGTTAGACCGATGTGGATATGTGATCTCTTCTGGATCAGCATACCGTTTCAGGCGACCCACGTAAAATACGGGGTGCGTCTTCATATACGGTGGGAGAGTGAGCCTATAATTTAGGTCTCCAACTTCTTTAACCACTGTAAAGGGCCCAATGAATCGGGGCAATAGTTAGTAGTACCACCAGGTAGTACAGAAATTGCATGTTAGGTAGGGTAGCAGTACTTAATAGCACTTTGTCCCCAACAATAAAGTGTTCATTGTTTTTTGCGACCATGCTGGACTGCATATTGTTTTTGCTTGTCCTGTGCGCTTGCCACAGGACAAGCGCACAGGACAAGCAAAAACAATAGGACTATAGGACTTTACGTGTAATGGATAATCGCTCATCCACAAAGCGCTGAGCTTCGCTCACGCTTTTAGCATCCAGCTCGCCTATGACGCCTCCAAGAGGTCGTTCATGGGTCGACGCTGTAGACAACACTACAGTGTCATCGTCAAGTAGCACTGGCATTTCTTGCCGTGCCTCCTCTGTGACACCTATAGGTGTCGTGAACACTGCTAAATTAGCAGTGTCACTAGAGCAACCTTGGCCCTCTTTGGCATTCGCACCGAGCGAAGTGAGGGGCCCTCCCCCACTAAGACTCGGGCTGCGTGCAAACGAGACTGGCGTTTGAGGATGACGCAGTCCGTAAATGTAAAACGGTGTTTACCCGTACTGGCGTGAACACTGTTATTAATAGCAAGCTCCACGAATGAAAATTGCTTGCTCCATTCTTTGGGAGTCGCTATTGTGGGCAATACTTCCGCCACGACTCGATTGGCTCGTTCGGTTTGGCCATCGGTCTCGGGATGATCGGCTGTTGACATGTAAAGCTTACTGCTCAGCAACTAAAACACATGAACTCAAAAACTCGACGTAAAATGCGGATCCCTATCCAATACTATGGATTCGGGCATCCCTTGTAGTCGGTACACGTGATCAAGAAACAAGAGGGCAGTCTCTTTTCCTGAGATCTTGGTTTTACATGGTGCCAAATGCACCATCTTGCTCAGTCTATCTACAAAGACGACGAGCCCCGTCCTGCCTTTATGATCAGGCGGTAAGCCAACATGAAGTCCAAACTGACCGACTTCCCACATTCAGTTGGGATCGGCACTGGCTTCAGTGGCGCACTGCAAGTAGGTGCAGGCTTTATGCGCTGACACCCTTCGCAAGAGTGAATATAGTTGTCCACCCACCGATATAGGTGAGGCCACAAAAATTCCTCTGACACTCGTAAGAATGTCTTTTCACGGCTCAGATGCCCACTAGATGGCGCATCATGGCACTCGTGAAGTATCATCAGCTGGAGATCTGTGTCATGAGGGACATAAATTCTCAAGGGATCACAGGGGGACAGTTGATGCCATAACAGGCCATCACTGTAACTAAAGCGATTTAGTTTCGCTTTGAGGTGCTAACCTTTCGTCCATCAAATTGATCCAACAGCAGGCGACAATGTTCGTCCTGACTGTAGCACTCCTTTATATTGGAGGCCATTGAGCTCGCCACATGGTAGGCCTTCATGGCTGCCAATGTTGACGACTTAACTTGTGCTTTCGCACGAGACACACTTTCCTGGTGTCTTGCCTCGAAGTATGGTCTGCGCGATAACGCGTCAGCCAAGACATTCGACTTACCCGGCTTATATTCAACTTTGAAATTAAATTCATCGAAGAATGTTATCTTGGTATTCTCGGCGAGAGGTGCGGTGAATTTATAGCGGTCCGCAGTGATGCGTGATCCGTATAAACCACAAAAGGTTCGGTGCCCAAGAGGTGCACCCGAAGCTTTACAAGGGCATACTTAATTGAAAGTAGCTTCTTTTCATGCACAGGGTAATTCAGCTCTGCGGCTTTTAAAAGCCGAGACTGATAGGAAATGACACGGTCAACGCCGTTGTCATCCTTCTGCATGAGGGTTCTGCCGATCGCAAAATTGCTTGCATCGCAGAAGACGCTAAAGGGCTTATCCGCGTCTGGCAATGTCAAGACCGGTGCCTCTACAAGAGATTGCTTCACTGATGTGAACGCATCTTCTTGCTCCTTTGACCAAGTCCATTCTGTATCCTTTTTGAAAAGGTCAGACAATGGCTTAGTTGGCTCCGCATAATTCTTGCTGTACTTATGCAAGTAAGTAGCGAGCCCAAGGAATTGGCGCAGATCCTTCACATTACGTGGGACTGGCCATTCCTTTACAGCCTTATCCTTTCTGGGTCTGCTCGTACACCATGTGTACTTACGATGCAGCCAAGCACAGGTATCTCGGGGACCCCTATTACGCACTTTCGCAAGTTAACGCATAATTGGGCGTCACCCAGAGTCTGCAACACTGCGTCTAAATGACGCTTGCGCGACTCTATTGCGCTCAGACCGTCCTCCGACCTACTATGCACGAATGCATCGTCAAAGTAATGGGACGCGTAGGCACGGTGCTGACGCATCACGTGAGCCACCACTCGGTTGAATGTTGCCGGAGAATTTTTCAACCCTTGTGGCATCACAAGCCACTCCAACAGCATACCGCTTGGGGCGCTTACTGCCGTTTTGGCTACATCGGTATCTCTCATGAGAACTTGATAGTAGCCATCTTTCAGATCCAACGCGGAAAAGATAGTTGACTTCCCCATGGAGTTCAACAAGACATCTTTCCGCGGGATCGGCGTTTGAGCCGGAATGGTGGCCGTGTTCAGCTTATTATAAGCATGAACCATGCTCCATCCACCTGTTGCTTTACGCACACAGAAGGTCGGGTTGCAGTGAGGCGACTTGCTCTCACGTACATGTCCCGCGTTATCTCGCTTGTCGAAGAACTCATCGATGTAATCGACTTGTTCCTTCGGCAACGGCCATTGCCTGGTCACACAAAACTTGGTGCCAGGCTCCAGGTCAATCTCGTGCCTGATTCCCCTATCGGCCGGTAGGCGGCTCGGCACTTCTGCTGGAAACACATCACGGTGTTTTCACAGAACATCATAGAACGGGCTGTCCTTCAAGGCTTCCCAGCATTGAGCAGCGAACCGTTTCTTCTTGTCGGTCTCCAAGACGCTCTCATCCATTGTGGATGAAGAGCAACATTACACCACGTTCTCTTCTGGAACTGGTGCGACTATCTCGTGGATCTTTCTGTGGAGAAGTGCCAGAAGAATCGGGGTCCCTGAGGATATCACAATAAAAGGGGAAATAATCCAGGCCTCGCAAGGTTCTAAGATTCAGTTGAGGGTCACCAGGGACAGGATACCAGTTACCGGGGACAGGCTAACATTCACCGGGGATAGAGTTTCCAGTAACCGAAACAGGGTTTCCAGTAAATGGGACAGGGTTTCCAGTCAACAGGGACAGGGTTTCCAGTAACCGAGACAGGGTTTCCAGTCAACAGGGACAGGCGTATGTGGAGAAGTGCCAAAGAAATGGAGTCCCTTCGTAGTTATTGCAATAAATGGCGTGAAAGATCTCGGTCACTCTCTCGAATGAGCGACAGGGAGTGGCCAGGACCCCGAACTGTTCCAAGGTCCCGAGTTCGGAGAAGGTACCAGGTTGCCCTACACTACAGTCCGAAGGTCCAGTGCCTCTAGGGCATCCTAGGACAACATCAGGTGACCGATTGACCCCAGGTGACCGGTGGAACCCAGGAGACAGGTTGACCCCAAGTGGACCAGTTGAACCCAAGTAAACCAAGTGACCCAGGTGACCAAGTGGACCCAAGTGACCATGTGGACCAGGTGACCCAGGTGACCGAGTGAACCAGGTCGCCCAGGTGACCAGGTGGACCAGAATGATTCATGGTGACCGGTGGACCCCAGGTGACAGGTGGACCCAGGTGACCGGCGGACCTAGCTGATCAGTGGACGTTGGGCGACTGGTGGTCCCCATGTGACAGGGGACCCCAGGCGACAGGTGTACCCCAGGCGACAGGTGGACCCCATGTGGCATGTGCACCCAGGCGACAGGTGGACCTAGGTGACCAGTGGACCCCAGGCGACTGGTGGGTTTCATGTGACCGGTTGACCCCAGGCGACAGGTGGAACTCAGGTGACAGGTAGACCCCAGGTGACCAGTGGACCCCAGGCGACAGGTGGACCCCAAGCGACTGGTGGACCCCAGGTGACAGCTGAACCTCAGGTGACAGGTGACAGGTGGAACCAGGTGACCGGTGGACCTAGGTGACCAGTGGACCCCAGGCGACTGGTAGGCCTCATGTGACAAATGGACCCAGGTGACAGGTGGACCCCATGTGGAATGTGGACCCAGGCGACAGGTGGACCCCAGGTGACCGGTGGAACTAGGTGACAGGTTGACCCCAAGGTGACCGGTTGACCCCAGGCGACAGGTGGACCTCAGGTGACAGGTGGACGCCAGGTGATCGGTGGACCCCAGGTAACCGTTTAAACCCAGGCGACAGGTGGACCCCAGGTATAAGGTGGACCCAGGTGGCCGGTGGATCTAGGTGACCAGTGGACCCAGGTGACATATGACAGGTGGACCCAGGTGGCCGGTGGATCTAGGTGACCAGTGGACCCAGGTGACCGGTGGACCTAGGTGACAGGTGACAGGTGGGCCCCATGTGACATGTGGACCCCAGGCGATAGATGGACCCCAGACAACAGGTGGACCTCAGGCGACAGGTGGAATCCAAGCGACCGGTCCACCGGCAGCTTTAAGCGCCCCCCCTAAGCTTCTCGTCACCTCACCTATTCCGGGTGGGATACCCTTTGCCCCTCCCGACGTCCAGCAGGTGTTAGACGGCTCAAGCAACGAAAGTTGAACCTCAGGATAGTTGGCCTGAGGTGTCAAGTAAGTGTCAACAATCTACGACCCGCTACAGGAAGCGGTTTCCCTACGGGGAAGAACACAAAGGGGTCCAAGGACCAAGAACAGTCAGCCACCAAAGGGGTACATAGTACCAGGTGCATCGCTCTCGACTAAGTCGATTGAGCCCAAGAAACCCGGTCCCAAGTGAAGTATATCCACTCGGGGACCACCAAGTCCCTCTATACAATGTGGTGGAGTGGATTCTCAAACAACGTAGTAGATCCACAAACACACACAGCGCCGGACTGCCGACTTACGGAGGGGGTACCCCGATACCGTGTCGTATTGGCCTTGGGTCTCACCTTGTGTACCCGTCGGCTTGGCTGGTCTTGCTCCTCTGTTGACGCAGAAGACTTAAAGACTTGGTCTTTGTATAGGACTTGGACTTGGTGGTCCCCGAGTGGATCTACTTTACTTGGGGCCGGGTTTCTTGGGCTCAATCGACTTAGTCGAGAGCGATGCACCTGGTACTATGTACCCCTTTGGTGGCTGACTGTTCTTGGTCCTTGGACCCCTTTGTGTTCTTCCCCGTAGGGAAACCGCTTCCTGTAGCGGGTCGTAGAGTGTTGACACTTACTTGAAACCTCAGGCCAACTATCCTGATGTTCAACTTTCGTTGCTTGAGCCGTCTAACACCTGCTGGACGTCGGGGAGGGGGGCCAAAGGGTATCCTGCCCGGAAGAGGTGAAGCGACGTAGAAGCTTGGAGGAAGCGCTTGTAGCTGCCACGTGTAAAGCAAATTCGAGTGTGTTTATTTACCTTATACTTTGTATGCATTTCTTGCCTAACCCTAACCCTTTGATCTAGATAGTGCCCCGTGTCGACTCTTGGAGGAAGAACTGGCTCCTTGGTACCTGTACTTTCTGTAATCTTCGATATTTTGTGTACCGATTCTGCACCCTCGGACATTAGGCCCTGGGCCTCTGGGTCCCTGTACCCCTGGGCCCTGTACCCCTGGGCCCCTGGGTCCCTGGGCTCCTGGGTCCCCGGAACCTGTTTCCGGGACCTGGGGCCTGTGCTGACTCCGCACGCATGGGTCCTTATATTCTTAATACGGCGGGGCCTGGTGTGTGGTTGTAAATCCGCTAGGCCGGGTTGTGGTCACTCCCTCGGGGAAGTGACCAGAAGTTCTCTTGTTCTTCGTTCCATCTCCCTTAAACTCCAACTTTCCCTGGCACTTCACCACAGCTGTCCCCTGCGCGCTGGTCTTTCGAACTGCGGTAAGACCACGTGCACCCTTGTCCAAACTCCTCGAATTAACAGTAAGTGATCCTACGTCGCTTGGGTGGTTGCGTTCACCAACTCACACGTCTTGTATCCGTTAGTGACTTCTCGTAATCTTTCCACCGGGTCTCAAGCACCTGACCGTTGGTCTTTTTCGGCACCTCCTGGACCTGACCCTGACGAGGTCGCCCCGACCGTGGACCTTATTGGGGAGCCCCCAACTATCTGGAGGTCTCTCAAGCTTGGGAAGTTTTGCGTGGCGCGGTGGAGCGGGCCCAGGCCATGGAGACCCTCGCTGAGGAACACAGGGTCCTCCAACGGGCCTATCAGATGGAACATCGCCGGACCGCGGAATTACAGCGTCGCGTAGACAACCTCACGGAATTCGAGATGACCCATGCGCCCCGGATTCAGTCTTGGGTCCGGAATCTGGTCCACGAGCATGAAGCGGACCAGCTGGCCATCGCCGAGTACCGGGATGCACTCGCCCAACGGGTGGACAATTCTCGGGAAGTGGAAGAATCCCGATCCCAGATCAAGTACTGGAAGGACCAGTACAACGAGGCTGTCGCAACTTCTTCGGCTGAGATTCGGTCGCTGGAGTCCAAGTTGGACGCACTTCGCAGTCCTCAAGAACTGTCCAAGCAAGTGTTGGTACTACAGAAGGAGGTGGCCAACTACAAGAGCCGCGTGAAGACCCTCCTCCGGGAACGTGACCAGTTGCAGAAGCAGCTAACGGTTGCTCGAGGCATGGCGGCAAAATCGACCCTAGCCACGACCAAAGCCCGAAGTTACAGAACGACGAAAAGGTCACGTTCGCCTTCATCCAAGGCTCGGTCGCCCCTTAAGCCGAAGAAGCGAAAAACCAATCGTGCCCCGGGGTCATCTGAGGCCGAGGATAGCAGTAGCGACGACTTGATGTTCGCCGCCATGGCCAGGTCGCGGGCTTTCAGTCGTCGCTCCGGCCCTGTACCCTCTACGTCAGAGGTCGGCCCCGAGGTCATAGACCTATCGACTAAGGCCAAGTCCAAAGTTCCCACTCTACCTTCAAGGCCCCCATCCCCTCGCACTTCCCACGCAGCGCCTCGGGCGTCAAAGAACAAGAAAACTCGAACGACGTACTCCGACGAGTTCTTGGAGATGTTTGGACCAGACTCTGAAACTGAGAGTGACGAGTCTAGCCATGCTAAGCGTAATCCACCAGCCAAAAGTTCCCGCCGCAAGGGCCCCGCCGGAAAGAGTCCAGTACCGCCCAAGGGTTCCAGCGGCAAGGGTCCAGTACCACCCAAGGGTTCCAGCGGCAAGAGTTCTGCACCACCATCCAAGGGTTCCAGCCGCAAGGGTCTGGTACCAACACCTGAAAGTCCTGCCAGCCAGGGTCCCACCCATGATGATTTCCCCGAACGTAACATCCACGGCTCTTCCCTTCCTGGTTATGCGACACCCAGCACGTTCGCCACGGAAGATGTTGCCCCCTGGTCGATTTCCCAGGTAGGGGCCCTCGTTATCACCCAGCTGACGCCAGAGGATCTTTGGTCCAAGGTATCGCTTCCACTATCTTGGGTGGGTGCTTCTGAAAACTAGAAGCCCCAAAGTCCTCCAATCTGGAGCGAAGCCCTCATGAAGGACTCTCAACTTCAGCTTCTGATGGACTCCTGTCCTTGGGCCCAGGGGGTCGTGACCGTAACCCCTATTTCTTTTACAGTGTCCGGCTGGTTCAGTGACCTCGTGAAGCTCCATGATACGTACAACGATGCGTCACGCCAGAGTCTATGGGAAGACCGACACCGACTTCCTCTTTTCTCCGAGCTCCGTACAAAGAGCCAATACGCCTCTCGGCTGTCCAATGCGAGGAAGAAACGGCGGGCCAAGGCGGTGAGGGCTTGGATGGAAATACTTGAGAAGGTCCTGGAAGGGATGAAGGCCGGTCACTGTGACCTCGACATTCTTCTTGACCCCTATTTTCAGCCCATGATCCCGACCCGTCAGCTGACCGTCTGGTACCCAATCGTCACCACGGAGGATCCTCAGTTGGACTTGTTGAGGGCTTTGCATACCGCAGACGACACTGACCCTTGGCGAGTGTTCTATCGCAAGAACATTAAGGAACACCCCGCCTTCCAGGTCCCTCGTCCCTCCGGCAAATTTCGCCCAGCCACCGATGCATAAAATATTTAGTCAGCTAGCTTTCTGCCCCAACGCTTTTCCCTAACTTCACGTTCCTTCTCTTTGGCCTTTATCCCTGGGCCCCTGGGCTCCTGGTCCCCTGGGCTCCTGGGCTCTTGGGCCCCTGTACCTCCGGGGCCCTGGTCCCCGGTACCCCGGTGCCCTAATACGCTGGGCCTTTTACAATACTTCGCAATCTCTTTTGTGCCGTCGCACTCTCGAATATAATAACTTGACCCCCTTGTAAATGTATGACAAATACCGCCTCCTTCTTGCATCGTCTTGGCCTTCCCAAGATGAACTCTCCCCACTACTCTTCATGACTCTGCATTGCCTCGAATCGGTTCCGAGTAGCCTGCCAGCGCTCATAGTCCCTAAGCAATCCCCCGCAGTTGAGGTCCACCTCATCCACCCATGACGGGTCAGGATATCCTTTCCATTGTACAAGGTATTCACACTGGATCCGTCCGTACCGAGTTTTCCTTCCCATACGTCTGTCTAGAATCTTCTCCACTTCGTATTCATCCTCTTCCAGTTCCGCGACCCAACTGCCTTCTGGCAATAGAGCTTCATCAAAATCCACCAGGTTCGCTTCGTCTACCACCAACACCGTATATGGTCTATCCGGGTATTGCAGGACCAGCTTCAATTTGACACGTGTACCAACGGGTATATACGGTAGTCTGTTCAACTGATATCTAAACGAACGGCATAGTCACCCACCAATTCTCTCACTCGGAACGGCCCGTGCCATAGATGTGCCAGCTTTCTCGAGCATAACCCTCCTTGACCCGGTCCAAGTATAACCAGACTTAGGAATCCACCTCAATTTGACCATCAAACACCTCCTCATTGTGGGCCTGGGCCCCACCTTCCATCGCAGATCGTAATAATTCGTTGGCTTGTTCCCTCGCTCTGCGATACTGACGTTGTACGCTACATCGCCATCGACGGGGCTCACATTCACGCCGCTTCGTGCTGCCTAACGGTATGGTGGCTTCTAAAGGTACTTCGGTCGTCTTAGCCATGTACCAAGAAAAATGGAGTTTCCTTTCGGATCCGGTCCTGGGCCGTATTCAACGCGAAAGTGAGCCTTTCTGCATAGGCATCCCAGTCTTTCTGATCTACCTCTGACACATACATTTTAGAGGACCGTGTAATGGTCTGTACCATTCTCTCTGCTGTGCCATTAGTCTGTGGTCGATACGCCATAGTCGCCCGCTGTTTCTGCCCAATTATGCGGTTGAAAGCACGAAAGAAATCTGACATAAAACTGGGTTCTCTGTCGTGACGGATCGCCTCACTGACCCCAAACCGACGGAATACGCACTCTTCGTAACCTTCTGCCACGGTTTGGGCCGACCTCGACGAACTAGCCTTGGCAATCACATATCCCGTAAACAGGTCCACCCAAATCAACAGATCGGTATTACCCTTGAACGATTTGGGCAAAGATGGGATGTGGTCCATCGCGATAACTTGGAACGGGCGGGTAGCTTGAATGTTCCCTGGACTTCTCCCTCGTAAGGTGGGGCCACCTTTGCCAGTCTCGCAGTCTACGCAAGTGCCGACATAGCGCTGAACACTCCGGAATAAGCCTTCCCAATATAAATATTTCCGGATCCGTTGGTATGTACGGCCAATTCCCTGGTGTCCCCCTTCTAGACTCGTATGGTAGTGGTGTAGAAAGTCTTGTTGTAGACTTTCGGGTATAACTAGCCGAATCGACCCCTCACGGTCCTCATCTACTGTTCCCTGGTAAGGGCAGTACAGAAGAAGATCGTCATCATCCAAAGCGTAGTTCATCTCAATCTTTCCACACGTAAATGCCACCTCGGCCGATAGACTGCCCCAGTTGCCCCGTAGGTAAATCTTCAAATCACGTATCCACATCTCTTCATCTTGGGCTGCTGCAATTCGTTCTATCCTTATCCGTTGCACCACTTCCTCTTGCACGACTTCCGTCGGTATTCTGGATAGGGCCCGGGATCTCGTAACAGTTGTAACTCGCAATGCATGGCTCTGGTCCTTGGGTATTAAAAGCTCAGGTAGACGGTTGATTGCTTCAAGGTCCTTGAACTCTTCTTCCGGCACTATATCGACACCCTGTTGCTGGCGCAAAGCCCCGTTAGCAAGTCGGTCTGCACTTTGGTTCCATTCGCGCTTCATGTGTAGAAACTCGTGAACGGGCCAGGACCTGAGTTTTTCCAGGGCCTTCGCCCGTCGTACTGTCAGGCCCTGCGCCTTACACTCGATTTCTCCTCGCATCTGTCGCACGACCAGGTTAGAATCTCCACACACTACTAGACGTCTACGCTCCAGGTTCTCCAGTAGAAGGAAGCCCAACAATAGGCCTTCATACTCTGCCTCATTTACTGTCGCTTCAGTCAAATACCGGAAAGCAGCGGCGACTACCGTCCATTCCGGGAGTTGCCACACAATAGCACTGCAGGCTCCTCCCCCACGCTTAACTCGTGCAGACCCATCGAAACTGACCACGTACAAAACTTCCTCAGGTTCGACTGTAGGAGGAACCACCGTGATAGCTTGGCGCGGATGTCTCTTGGGGGCGATTGAAGATAGAATAGAGTCCAAATTTTCGCGAGGCGTAATGCTTGCCGCTAATGTTCCCAGGATTCATCTTCGCCCTTCTTGCACTTGACCACTTCCAACGTCCATTGAGACAGGAGTGCAGCCCAATTTCCAAGGCGAACCTGAAGACCTGGTGACCGGACCAACCACGCTAACGTGGAATGTCGAGTTAGGATTTTGATTGGACGGGTAACCAGCAATGTATACAAAGGTCCAAAATTTTTTTTTCGCAATGATGCTAGCACTTCCTTTTCTGCCAAGCCATTATTTATATTACACGGCTTTAATGTCCGGCTTGTAAAAGTCACTGGCATATATACACCCTCATACTCCTGTACAAGGGACGCCGAGATGGCCCACTCGCTAGCATAGACGATAATGACAGGTTCCCGGTCTGAATCGAAAAGGCGGAGAATTGGGGCAGTGGCGATCTTATTCTTTAACATAGCAAATGCCACCTGCACCCGGGCCCATCGATCCTCCTCCTGGTCATCTCCCTGTATGTCCCCAGTCCTGCTTATCCGGTTTAGTAATACGTGGTAATCCACTTCCCTTAGTTCGTACAGGACGGATGCATAAATGGCGTAGTCCTCCAGGAACCGACTGTAATAGTTAAGACTCCCGAGAAACGACTGCATAGCTTTCAGGGTAGTGGGCAACGGTAAGTCCACCAAGGACTGAAGGTCCTTAGGGTGGGCCTCCAGCCCTTCCGCTGATACTTGGTGGCCAAGGTAATCTACCTTTTGACAGCCCCATGAGCTCTTAACCGCGCGATCGATAAGTTCCACTTGTCACACACCTCCAAAAGTCGTTCCACTTTCACGCATAAGTCATCCCATGACTCCGAGGTCACCAAAATGTCGTTGATATAGGACCTACGTCCTAATATAGACTTCTTGAGGTCTTCCTCTGGATGGCCCACCTCGAACAGGTCCTCTGGTTTGTCAGAGCCCGGCTCTGAGGAAATCGTAAGAAACCCATATAAAGCATTATCCAACAGCCGCTGATAGATCTGCGGCGCATTCTTCAGTCCAAACGGCATTCGTCTCCACTCAAAAAGTCCGAGCGGGGTTACAAACGCCGAGATTAAACGGGCTCGTTCGGGCATACTGACTACCCAAAAACCGCTAGCCATATCCAGTGAGCAGTACCACAGGGCCTTATCTAGGTCTTCCAACAACTCATTCACGAGAGGCATGGGATACACCATAAGCCGTGTTAAATCATTCACCATCCGGTAGTCAATGCACAGCCTTATATCCACCCCATTCTTCTTGACAATAATTACAATTGGACTGGCCCATGGGGAGGTGGAATGCTGGATTATCTTGGATGACAAGAGGCCTTTTATCAGGTCTGCCAGCTTCTCCCTAAATTGAGGGGCCACCTTCCGTACCCGTTGGGTGATTGGCCGTGCGTTCCCAACATCAATATCGCACACTGCTCCTCGAGCCGCCGGGGGCAATGCGTTACCTTTTCCCATCAGCAAATGTGTTTCTCCATATAGTCTGGCGGAGGCGGTCTACATCCTCCTTTGGAGTATCCCCGGGGTCTGAGATCTGGGTGTCTTCCAACATAACTTCGTTCGTGGATGGGGTGACCTCAGCGATAACAGACCAATTTTTGTCGATATCCTCGGCACATAAATCTCCACTCTCGTGAACACAGACTTGGTCATCGGAAGTATCTACTTCAGCCTCGATGACCGGTGGACCCCCTTCTGGGTGGGCCGGTGGACCCTTTTCTGGTTGTACCGGTGGACCCCCTTCTGGGTGGACCGGTGGACCCCCCTCTGGGTGGACCTGTGGACCCCCCTCTAGGTGGACCCTCTCCATATCGGTCCTATCCCTAGATGAGACTTCCGTGCCCACACTAGTTCTAGCTGGTTGACCTCCATCGAGGGCCTCCCCTCCAGACTCCTGATCTGATGGTAATGACTCAGGGTCCCTCATAACAGACTCGTGCACCACGTTAACCACTGGCACTTGGGTCCCCGTCCGTAGCAACATCTTCTGTGGAGTTGTGTACTGAGGTTTCTCGACCATCGGACCTTGGTACACTTCTTCTTGAGTGGTTTCTGCATCCTCCTCGTCGGTGGTTGCTTGGTAGGCTAGATTTTTCCATTCAGCGTATCTCCTAGAACCAACTGACACGAATCCTTTGGCCCGGGGAACCCGGTCCTTAGCCAGCCAAATGCCTAGCTTGGTATCCTCGTGTAGGATCAGGTCCTTGTCACTCACATTGGTGACCCTCAAGAATTGACGATGTCCATGTCCTTGGATCATCGTAGTTACCCATCTGTCTCCACGGGTCATCCATAATTTCCACTGGTCCGACATAACCCTCTTCAGCGGAACCTCGACATATTTTGTCGCAGGTAAATTCATGTACTGGCCCAATTTTACCTCAGACATATGGCCAATACAAGGTCTTGCGACCTGTCAGCTGGATTCGAACTTCGTCTGGCAAGCAAATAGTTCCATCCGCCATATCCAAACGAATTCCAGCTGGCACCATAAAGTCCATCCCTAGTAGCACATCCTGGCCGGTCATGGACCCGACCCACACATTGAAGAAGTATACTAATACACCATTCAGTGTTATCTTGATCTTCGTTCGCCCTTCCGCGGTGTAAACTGCTTCTCCAATGCCCACACACTCTTGTTTCTCGCTTGTGTTGATCTGGCAGCCTGCCTTACGAGCAAAGGCGATATCCAAAATAGATATCTCGGCACCAGAATCAAACAGTAGATCCGCACGAATATTGTTAACTTTTCCAGAGGCTTTGGCTTGCTTGAACCAATTTCCTGGGGCATGGCGTTTCCAGTATCCTCTTGACTTTCCCGGCAATAAATCCAATGTCATCATAGTCTCTCCTCGGGGATAAACGTGAGGTATACATGCATTGGTCACAGCAGCAACAGAATTAATGCAAAAGCCCGATGTATTTACAATCAATTCATCCAGCTTTTTGACCTTCTCCACGGGGTGTTTCTCCACAAATTCATGGATGTAACAACTAGAACGCTCGGCTCGTACCAGATTCAAACCTGGTGAGCGTCCTAATTTAACATCTTCTCCGCGGCCTCAGGCAGCTGACCCGCGTGTTTGGTCGGGTTGTATTACTGGCGAATCAGATTGTAGAACTCTTCCATCAAGCACTTGCCGACGTCATGAACCTTGCCACAACCGCGACACACAAATAGGCAGTGGTACCCTTCTTTCCACAGCACTCGCAAACGAGTCGCTTCCAACAGTCCAGATCCACATGCTTCCTAGACCCACAATGGGTACACTTTGTCGCGGGTGACCCTGGAACCACCTTTTGTCCAAGCCCCTCTGCCGTGCGTCGACTTCGGTCTGGGTCTAAGTCCTGATGATCCCGGGGGTCATCTGCGTTCCTCTCCCTACCAGTGTAAGGTTTACTCGCCGCCGCATAAATTCTTCTGAGGTCACCTTCTCCCTCAGACTAACTGGAGCTGGACCCTTGGTCATTTTCACTTTCAGAAGTGGCTTGGATGACTTGGACGGGTCTTCTCAGCTGACTCTTGGTGTGGTCTGGAGTGGTTGGGGCCTTCTGGCGAAACTTGCTGGACCCGAACAAGACCCTTCCTTGACGCGTCTTCGCTCTCTGACGAGCCAGCAGGACTTCCTACAGGTCATCTGCATCAGAAAGTCTTAGCAATGTAAGCTGGTCCGCTAATTCTCGATCATCCAAGGTTTCCACGTAATGGTCCACGTGTTCACGCTTTACACTGGGGGGCCCACCCTTAATATCTAGCTTGGCCCTGAGCCCTGCCACGTTCAAACGGTACAAATATTCCAAGGGTGACTCGTCGGTCCTCTTTCTGGCGTGACAATATTGTCGGGCCACCGACACCCCCAAGCCGCAAAATTGTGCTTGGAACTCTCGCAGAAGCAGTTTCTAATCAACGCGCACTGTTCGACCTAGCTGTCGATACCAATTCTGAGCTGGACCTGTGAGCAGGGACCCAAAAATGAGACACTTTTCGCTGTCTGGTGCCTGGTCTCGGAGGAAAGCCGTCTTTACCTTAGTGCTCCAGCTTCTGGCACGATCTTCATCGTGGTCCCTTCCGCTAAATTCCTTCAGATCCGACGAGGCCGATACCCTAATGTGTGGAACAACAGTAGGGGGTCCTCCTGCCGTAGCCGCGGCCACAGTCGCTCGCGCTGAGATCATCGGGAACGCCAAGTCATCTGGATCGTATTCATCACGGGTTGACCCCACAGATTCCATGTCCACATCCGGGATATCGCCTAGTGGTCCTAGGCGCTCAATCCGCTGGGAGGACCTGGGGTGAACTGGTCCTTGAACCCTCGTGGTGTGTCCCCTGTCCACTGCAACTTTTGTGGAGCCTTGCTCTTCAAGGAACTTGATCATCACCTTATCAAAGTACGACTGGAGCGCGCTTGGGGAAACTGACTCAGTCTTTGTTTCCTGGTCCGTTTTTGTCCCCATCAACCTTGGCTCCACTTTGCACCGGGCTTCCGTCTCCTCCTGTGCTTGGCGCTGGACCCATGGGGTTGCTGTATCCATATGGCCAGCTTCACGAACTCGTGCTTCTAACAACGCTGCACCAGCTGTACCCAATTGCATTCGGCCACCGTATCCATCAAGGCCGACATCATAGTAGAGGTGGCTGATTCGTATTGAGACCTTGGTGACGATTCACCGAGTGACGCAGCAGGAGAGCCCACACCAGGATCCACTACTCCTCCATCTTGACGGGGTACTTCCTTCGGGGGGAACTCCCCCACTAACGTCTTGAGGTGACCATGCAGGGTCACTAAAAGTCTTCTTCAAGGTCTCGAACCCGAAATCAAAGAGAGTCTCAGCGGTAAAGTTCCCAGCATCCATCCCAGCTTCATGTAGCAGATTCATTACGTCCTTGAGGACCTCCAGGTCTGTGGTCGTGGTGGGAAGAGCCGTTATCGGACCGTGGACCTGGTTCATAAGCTTGACCTTGAGCGCCTTCATCACCGGGTCCTTTCGGAGAAAATTCTTCATTTATTCCGATGGTAGGCTTCTTCCAAATATTCTTCTGTCCAGTCCTTACTAGCCACGCCTTGGCTCTCTCCCGACTCGTCCGTCGTGTCTCCGCCTCTGGGTGCCTTCAACTTGGTATGCTTCTGCTTCTTTTGCTTGTTCTTGGGCACCTTTGGCTCTTGAGTGGTAGGTTGGGAGACTTGCTTCGGGGTCCCTTGTTTTTTAGCTTTCGCTGTCAAACTTGGGACCCCTGGACCATAATATTTTATTATGGCCCATATTGTCTTCTTCCACGAAGACATAAGGGGGAGGATTTTGTGGTTTTTCTTCATATTCCACCTTGGCCTCAATAGCAGAGCTCCTCCCCGGGCTCTGCAGGTCCTCCGATCCTTCTTCCTTCTTAATCACTGGCGATCCGGTTTCCAGTGTCTTGGTCGTCCCTTGGTCTGTCTTGACCGTTGTCTTTTCTTCTTCGTGGGACTCACGGTGAAATCCCGCGTCTCCCGAAGATCCGGGCACGCGCACCATTGTGGTGGAGTGGATTCTTAAACAACGTAGGAGATCCACAAACACACACAGCGCCGGACTGCCGACTTACGGAGGGGGTACCCCGATACCGTGTCGTATTGGCCTTGGGTCTCACCTTGTGTACCTGTCGGCTTGGCTGGTCTTGCTCCTCGGTTGACGCAGAAGACGTAAAGACTTGGTCTTTGTATAGGACTTGGACTTGGTGGTCCCCGAGTGGATATACTTCACTTGGGACCGGGTTTCTTGGGCTCAATCGACTTAGTCGAGAGCGATGCACCTGATACTATGTACCCCTTTGGTGGCTGACTGTTCTTGGTCCTTGGACCCCTTTGTGTTCTTCCCCGTAGGGAAACCGCTTCCTGTAGCAGGTCGTAGAGTGTTGACACTTACTTGAAACCTCAGGCCAACTATCCTGAGGTTCAACTTTCGTTTCTTGAGCCGTCTAACACCTGCTGGACGTCGGGGGGGGGGGGCAAAGGGTATCCCGCCCGGAAGAGGTGAAGCGACGTAGAAGCTTGGAGGAAGCGCTTGTAGCTGCCACGTGTAAAGCAAATTCGAGTGTGTTTATTTACCTTATACTTTGTATGCATTTCTTGCCTAACCCTAACCCTTTGATCTAGATAGTGCCCCGTGTCGACTCTTGGAGGAAGAACTGGCTCCTTGGTACCTGTACTTTCTGTAATCTTCGATATTTTGTGTACCGATTCTGCACCCTCGGACATTAGGCCCTGGGTCCCTGGGCCCCTGTACCTCTGGGCCCTGTGCTGACTCCGCACGCATGGGTCCTTATATTCTTAATACGGCGGGGCCTGGTGTGTGGTTGTAAATCCGCGAGGCCGGGTCGTGGTCACTCCCTCGGGGAAGTGAACAGAAGTTCTCTTGCTCTTCGTTCCATCTCCCTTAAACTCCAACTTTCCCTGGCACTTCACCACAACAAGACCAAGTCTTTACGTCTTCTGCGTCAACCGAGGAGCAAGACCAGCCAAGCCGACAGGTACACAAGGTGAGACCCAAGGCCAATACGACACGGTATCGGGGTACCCCCTCCGTAAGTCGGCAGTCCGGCGCTGTGTGTGTTTGTGGATCTACTACGTTGTTTGAGAATCCACTCAACCACATTTCCTTCCTTTAGTTCGGACAGGAATGTATCCCACGTCATCTCCGAGAGATTACTATCTCGTCGGCAGATGCCAAGACAAGTTGTAGCACCTCAACTGAGGGCCTCCGGCATTTATCTTCGACGGCCTCGAACAACACGTTCGTAGGCCCGTCCTTTTGGACCGATACTGATCCAAGGGTCACTCGTTTCGACGTGCCCTTGATCGTCTTAATACGTCTGGTGCTCGTTCTTTGAGTCACCACGACCTTTGGCCTGGAAGAAAGTGTCGTTGCTATCTCAGCTAACCCACTCCTTCCAACCTCACCAGGCTCATGGCTCTGCGCCGGTTCTTGTGGTGCTTGACTTCCTGTCAGCCCACTATCAACTGCCGCAGGATCTCAGCGTTTTGCAGGACTATTGGACGCATGACTACTTGTCATCGCCCCATTCACTACACCAGTCTTTTCGACCTGGGTGGGAATATGTGTCACCTGGATTTCTGCCAGGGCACTTGCAACTACTCCAGGTTCAACGGGCTGATAGTACCCGGAGTCAATTGGCAAACCGTCATCGCACCCAAGAATGTGTTAAAAACAGCATCAGCCACATAAGCCTCTCGCAGGAGCACATCCTTTCCGGTGTCTTGCGTAGAGCTATCGACTGTGTGTGTACGCCAGTCTATCCATGGTTGGTGTTTAGCCAACCAAGGCATGCCTAGGATGAGTTCATACGGACTCTCCATACCTAGCACTGTGAACTTCTCTTTACAAGAGAAGTCACTGAAACTGAAGGCGAGCTCAACTTGAACTCCCTCTGATTTAACGAGCGCGCCGTTCGCTAAACGAACGATCGCCTCTTCTCGCTTGCCATCGTGGCAAAGCGACTCATAACTAGCCGGTCTCTTTTTCAGAGCCGCGAGTTTCACAAATTACTTTGGTGCACCCGAATCCACGAGAAGGGTCATCACTTGGTCATAGCCTCGTACTCGAGCGCTATAGACCAAAAGTGTTGAGTTCCGACCTTTCGGAACCTCAGAAAACTATGCTACCCGTTTTTTCGATCACTCTGAACATAGTGGTAGCTTCAGAGTCCGCGACAGTAGGGCGTCCCGCCCTACTGCGCTCCCGCATTTCCCGACCCATCTTGGGCAGGTGCTGAACCCGTGCGTCGTGCACGCTGGTTTTTCGCACCTCCCTTCGGGTTGGGAGACCTTTTGCTGGCTGCCTTAGCACCAGCAGCTACTTTGGCGTAGCAGCGAGCCATCATATGGCCGCGCTTGCCGCACTTGTAGCAGAACACATCTGCATTGCCTAACTCCATAGGAGTGGCATCAGCCTTCTCGGTCGACGGCCTGTAATAGGCTGTCTCCGAGGCGATGTTGTATGATTTCTCCTCAGCTAAGGCAATGTCAATTGCCTCTTCCATCGTCGCTGGCATCTTTCGGAAAAGGGCCTGACGTGACGGGCCGTGCCTAAGTCCATTCATGAACGTGGCCACCTTGATACGCTCTGGTATCGGTTCCCCATCAATGGACGCCGACAGCGAACGCATCTTCCTGCACAAATTCTTGCAGAGAGCGTTTCGCCTGTCGTTTTCCAAAGAAGCGCGCCATAAGCAACACTTCGTTGTTAGGCGGCTGATACATGGCACGAATCTTTTCCTTAAAGATCACCCATGATGAAAATGCATCAGCATTTGCCATCCGCGCAGAGTATGCCCACTCTGACTCTTTGCCACGCAAATTCGACATGGCATACGACACCATTCTGGTGTCGTCTTCTCGAGCTGATCCACTTCACCTTGCTCAACTTCTAATAGCCAGTGAACAATCGTGTGAGGGGTAGTTCCATCAAACTTCGGAGTGTTCATCCGAATGGGCCTCGGTTGAGCAGGCTGGGCAGAGAGAGTCTCAACAATTCTGTTGAGCGCCTCATTACGTGCCTGCTCAAGCCTAAGCTCATCCTGAGTCTTAGTGATGGACTCAGCGGTGGCTTGGCTGTTTACCTCGGACGCGTTTCTACGCTGTCCGAGCACAAACGTCTCAAATTGCTCCAACTGAGCAACATGTTGCTCAGGAGGAAAATGCAAGAGGTTGACCAGGGCTTGTTCACCAAGTCCCTGCGCCATATGCTCTGCCAACTCCCTATGATGTTGGGAGAGGTGAGGGAAGTCACTCCAGTCCATATTAAGGACCATGTCAACCACACGCACGCTCAGAGAGACGGGTCGTGGGAAGGACTACTAGTGCTACCAAGTGTAAACGGTCGCTTCTACGAAGCTGCCTCGTGCTACTTAGCACACACCTTCAGCTCAAGCGAGGAAGCGGTTAAACCGTCTTACCTTCGCGTGCGAGGGTGGTTGGGAGGTTGGTCGACTGCTTAAGCAGTCGTACCACCAGTTGCCTCTCGCTTAAGCGAGAGTGCAACGAACTTCTTAACACTTAGAACACCGACGTCACGCAGAAGTCTTTCAACTTCTCGTGTGTGGTTCGTATGTTTAAGTAAATTCAAGACTGAGCTACATTTAATGAATTATAATTAAAATATAAACTTAACTACTGATTGGCTATATACATATAGATCGGATACGCGACTCTTTAGAAGCGTATCCTGTCGCATGAACTTAAATCTAGATTTAAGATCGCAACTGACGTCCTTCTGAGACGTCGCGATGCCTAGCTTCAATTAGCGTCATCCCTTCCCATGTGAATCCATAAAATGGATATCACATTCACGAGGGTGGATCACGTTTGTGTATCGCACCCAAGTGACAGGTCAAAAGTAATCATGGATACTTTTAGACCTTACATTAAGTATATTACTTAATGGTTATGCTGTTACACCTGCAATCTGCTTGACGTCGGTTTCTTGCCTTCCCATTGTTTCCAGGCGCTCATTATTTAGAAATTTTAGAAATGAACAGAATGATGGTCACTGACGTCGTGCATATGGATGCTACCATGTACCACTCTATAGTCCTCACCGTCGTTTCAAATGGCTACATCTACATGGTAGACTGAAAAAAAGAATGCCAAGTCAGACAAGAAAAAATCGCTCTTTATTTAGCGGCCACAGGGCATCGAACGATACTCGACGGAATGTAAGCAGGTT
Organism: Peronospora farinosa; assembly: GCA_947646735.1. NCBI lineage: Eukaryota > Oomycota > Peronosporomycetes > Peronosporales > Peronosporaceae > Peronospora > Peronospora farinosa. The sequence goes on from CANTFK010000218.1 coordinate 107,157, forward strand.
TCCAATTCCCACATACAGAGATTGTAGATCTGATACCACGAATCGATCATTCACCAGTTTTGACAAGGCATTGTCGAAACGTAAGTACAATCGAGTCAGCTCAATGTATTGGAGACCGTGTCTCTCATTAACTTGAAGTTGAGTTGCGCATAGCTGTTGAGATAGCGTCGGAGAGCCGACACGAATTGGAGGCATTATACGACTCAGCTAATGTCGTCTCTTCGTCACAACTGAAGGCATAATCCGTAGTACGTTGATTCGTTGTTGTTGGATGGAACATCTTTGTTGGAACGCGATTACCGTCCTCGGACATAGAGTCTCGATATACACTGGTTGAATAGCTGTCTGGGACGCCGCAATTGCCGGATACTGCAAATGTACCGGCAGTGCTTGACAGACTCTTGTTTCGCTGCTGTTCATGGTGCTGAGCCTTGACAATCTCGGCATCAGAGTGGCCAAAATCGGTCAAGTAACTGGTTGCATGGACGTCGTCCAAGGACATTGACAACGTTTGCTCTTCCACGTGGTTAATAGTGAGACGACGTTTGTACTTTGCGCCTCCCATTGTTTCCTAAAGAAGCTGCCCGTCCTGATAGACATGACATACCGCTGGGTTGGCTCATTGTCGGATGTATGTCGCCGTTATCCTTCTATGACTACAAACACGGCATCAATAGAGATGACAAGGAACAAGTCTGGTGCATTGGTCGGATATCCGTACGTATTGCTGATGCTTGGGATACTCTGCAAGACGCGTAGTGGACATTGTTGGGGAGCAAGAGACCATTTTGAGTGGAATATAAAATAACAGTGATTGATTACAACTTCGTGGCTGGCTTTGAAGATGTCGTCACTGTAACTATCGACGTAAACTTTGAATTTCCTATCGTTTTCGTACTGTACTCTAACTTCCATGTCAGTAAACAGATGTGATGGCTACTTTCGGGAAGGCGAACACACACCTCATGCAATTGACTTTTCACTTATTGTTTCTTATCAGTTGGCTTTGATGATATCAGTCGTCCCGTGCTTCGTAGCTTCAATCATCTTAACAAAACCTCTTTTGAATGAGGTTTCGTTTTGGGCTGAAGTGTATTTGGTATTGGGTGGAAGGCTTCAAGTACGCGCGGACCTACTACCACACCATCCCACGTAGATGACATATGCTTACACATGGGAAGAATACCCACGACGGACTGCATCAGCGGCATAACAGTGAACTCAGACCCAGACCAGCGGAGCGTCATCGCTCTACAGCAAGAAAGCAAGAAAGCAATGAAATTCATTGGAGGTTTGCCGCAAACTACATCGATGAAGATCAGCGGACGGTAGCCGACTGTCAGAGGCTCCAAAAGAACCATGATGCAAGAGCATCGTGTTCTATGCGAATCCACTCATCTACGGATTCTATGGAGTGTGTTTGACTCTATCACGAACAAACACGCACTACAATATACACGTACTACTGTATTGTGGCCTTGAAGAAACAACAATTTGGTCGGTACAAAGGTCCAGAAAGGGCACTGACAAGAACTCTAGAGACACTCCAGGACTCAGCGCGGGGATTGCTTGGCAGAAAGTAGCTTGCAGTAGACGCCATCAATCTATGGGCTACGAGCACGAGACTAAGACAATAGTTGCCATAAGCTCCAGTACTGCTAAGGAGTGAAGAAAGACTTAGCTTGCTGGGCAGAAGCTTGTATGCCATTGGATAGCAGAAAGATGGGAGATTGGACGTCTTCAAAGCTTACGTGCAAGCAGACGCTCGTCAGGACTATCCAAGATGACCCATGAACAGCTAATCCGTGATAATCTGACGAGGTTGGAGCGCCTATGGCACATCCTGAGCAGCCTTTGCGCCACAATGCAAATGAGTAACATCCCAGCAAGCCGACGTGGCCATCGCCGGCAGCATTTATGAATTTTGGGAAACCAACATGAGAGAATCTCGAGCCATTGTGAAGCGAGAGTGCCGGCGAACCGACACAAAAATACAAGGAACCCGTCTGATGATATGCCAACGTGCCATAGCCAGACAATCTCGAGAGTCGGGGCTTGAACACAGTCCAGCGATGCTAACTAGGATTAGAATCGACCGCAACCTAGATAGACTCGTCTATCTTTCTCAAATCGAATCAGCTCGTAATCTCGTACCTCTCCTTCAGTCGCCCTTTATCAAAACTGAACTTAGCCGCCAACCCTCAAGCACGTCTACCCAACCAAACCATGCGCCTTCCCTGTGTCCCGATACTGTTCGCTGTTGCTACCCGTCCAGTGGCTGTTGGTGCACACGCAGAGCCGTCGGACATCGTCACCTCAGATGGCCAATTTGAGGTCCAGAGACACTTGAGGGTCCAAGAACGCGCACATGATAAAGACGACTACGAAAGGACGAGTCCCCTAGTCGAAGAAATCATAAGCTCGGCAGAAAAAATTGAACCTGCGATCACAATCTCGCATCCCCTCGAAAGTGCGTCAGATACCTCGAATACCTTAAAACGTCCGGCAGATATATTGGAATCCGAGAACAGGCCAGCCAAGATTCGTAAAACTATGGTGAATGATTTTTTGGCCAAAGCGAACAAGGAAAAGTCGCTGACCATGCCAACGAAAAAAGGTGAAAAGCGTAAATATCCCATCATTGATCTATGAAAAAGCTAACAATGACTGTTTAAATGATGGTGTAGATTCCACGGATGATTTTATACTATTTGGGCTGCAAAATGCAGAAGACAAGCTTTTCGAACAACCGCAACTGGTCTACTGGGTTCAGTACATAGACGCTTTGAATGAAGCTAATATGCCCACACCCTTGCTCAACAGATTGCTGGGATTTTACAACGTGAGAAATTTGGCAAAAGCTGCGGTCAAGGTTCCAAACGACGAAATCGCGTTGCGCGTGCTAAAGAAAATAGAAAAGGGCTTCCTTTTTCGAAATTATTCTCCGAATGATGCTTTTAAGGAGCTTCGTCTTAACGAGGACGGAGACAAACTTTTCGACAACCGTTTGTTTCACTTTTGGACGAAGTACGTTATCTATTACAACTCTTGGGTAAAACAAGAGGCCGACAAAGTATCGATGTTGTCGGTACTGGAAAAGCATTTTGACCAGCTCACTTTGTTGGACCAGATCAGCATTAAACAAAATTCTGAAATCACCGAGCATCTTATGGAAGAACTCAAAAACATTAATATGGAGGATTTGGCAAAAGCTGCGGTCAAGGTTTCAAACGACGAAATCGCGTTGCGCGTGCTAAAGAAAATAGAAAAGGGCTTCCTTTTTCGAAATTATTCTCCGAATGATGCTTTTAAGGAGCTTCGTCTTAACGAGGACGGAGACAAACTTTTTGACAACCGTTTGTTTCACTTTTGGACCAAGTACGTTATCTATTACAACTCTTGGGTAAAACAAGAGGCCGACAAAGTATCGATGTTGTCGGTACTGGAAAAGCATTTTGGCCAGCTCACTTTGTTGGACCAGATCAAACGTAAACGAAATCCTGACATTACCAAGCATCTTATGGAAGAAATCAAAGACGCTGGTATAGAGAACTTGATTAGATAATCTTTCTGTTTAGAAAGTGTGCAAGTGCGTACAATGAAAACAACAGCGGATAAAGAATTGGTGGATAGAAGCGCATTAGAAAGCTGCGGATGCGAATTATCCTCGATATCAGGAGGTGGAGATCATTCTGAACAAGTACTCGGGTTGCTTGTCCCATTGAGGTTGCTGATTCTGCGGTTTGTGCGCATAGCCTTTGGAGAGAGGAGAATTTTTGTGGTTTCGCTGCTTCAAATATCCTTGACCAGTCATTGTAATAATCTTTTAGTGACTTGAACACGATGCCGACATTATAGTGTATGTATTTTGCCCATCGCTATCTATTGTTCTGTAACAGACCTCAAGCTTCTTTTTGTGAAGACATCAGCTCCAGCTACTTCCACAACACCTACGGTAGTGGATGATAGACGACCCCACCTATCGTGGTCGGTCTTCAATATCCACATATGGCAAGCAAAGCCAGAATAGGGTCTCTAATCAATTCTATGGAAAATACTTCTCGACGCAATAATCTCGATATACATCCCAGGCTATCACTGCTTCCTCAAGCACAGGCAAATGTCGACGTCGTCCACCAGATCAGCGCTCCGCTGAGAGCAGCTACAAATAGCAAGGTGTTCAGCTTACACATGAACATCCGTGTGATGGACCAAAGTGCTGCCTTGATGACAGGAGTGGATAAGTTCGGTCACTATGATCATAACACTAAGAGAAACAAGAATCTAGTTAGAAGATCGGGCATGTTGTAGTTGGTAGTGAAGGGTCATGCTGTAATAACGCTCTTAAGGGTAATAAAGCACGTCTCTTTGCTTCCGGACGAACGCTTGCAGATACGGGAAGGACGTTACTGACGTACTTTTCACGCTAAAAGAGAGCGTAATAAGAAGATTGTCGACCTCTCAGGACTGGACTTAATTCATGCGCTACAACATTGGTGAGGTCGAGCAAAACGCATTCCATGACGGCGGCACCGAATCGCAATGCATGTTTCTCCTGACTATACCGGCGTTCAATCAGTTCAGAGTCGTTCTGGTCAGACTAAATAAGTGGTTCCTAGCAAAAATTGCTGCTCTGCAAATATCATGTGAATCAAGCCTGTTATTGATGGAGAGATTGCTGCCAAGCGACAGACTTTTCTGCATGCAGTTCCTACGTTGTCGCGTTGATTGTCAACCATTTTCAATAAGTTTACCGAAAAAGACGACCAATCACTTGTATCATGCCGCGCGCTGATTTCCAGAACAACGCACCAAAAGCTGCATACACCCAAGTGAGATAAGCCAACATTAGTTAACAACAACAATCAAAGCCATACATTGCTGGATCCTTCCACATAAACATTGTTCAACTGCTTCAACTTTTCACCTTTCAAGCTCACGTTACCACCAGGGAATGCAGACAATGCGAACGATCCCAATGTCATCAACTGCATGACAGAGCTTACCACCACAAACACGTAGTCCTTCAGGATCAAACAGCTATACAGCGTACACCCTACAGTATCAGGAGCCTCATTGTCATTTTCAACCATGTCTTTGACACTCATTCATCCACGCATCCGATCTTACCAAGCGTCGCAAAGTACATGCTGGTCAACAGCAATCGATTCGGTTGCAAAAGTCCGGAAATGTACACTGTTGGACCTTTAAGCATGGCAAAAGCACCCATTGAGCACATACTGCCGAGTGTAAAACTCAAGGCAAATTTCGATGGTCGAACCATAATCTACCAAGACATCCAGCAGTACTAAATAGCATTATACAACTTGCTCTCTCTCTCTCTGCCACAAAGCCCCATGTACGTACCAATGGTAAGAAAATAACTGCCATGCCAAAGAACAGCATCCCAAGCATCGCCATGCCGACAAAATACTTGAATCTTGTATGCCTTGTATCAGTACATTGCATTAGTCCTTTTTCTTCCCTCATTCATTCTCAATGACGTAATCACGCACCAACTCATGGTTGAAGTTCGTATACTTTGACCAGTAGACTCTCTCTCCCACAGAAACGGCCACTTAACCGCTGTTTCATTGTTTATTGTCTTGTTTATCTGTCCATTTTCCATGACGTCCGCTGCATCATTAGAAACGGTCGGAGTCTCCACTGCATTTTTTGTAAGGTCGCGTGCCGTGTTCCACGCCTTTTTCAGCGAGAAACTGGCGCTACTTTTGCTATCGATGCTACTGTTGGACACGGTAGATAAAGAATATGTGCGTAATAAACTATGAAAGGCGTCCTGGGTGTCCTGCAATCCGCTTGACGTCGGTTTCTTGCCTTCCCATTGTTCCCATGCGCTCATTATTTAGAAATTTTAGAAATGAACAGAATGATGGTCACTGACGTCGTGCATATGGATGGTACCATGTACCACTCTATAGTCCTCACCGTCGTTTCAGATGGCTACATCTACATGGTAGACTGAAAAAAAGAATGCCAAGTTAGACAAGAAAAAAAATCGCTCTTTATTTAGCGGCCACAGGGCATCGAACGATACTCGACGGAATGTAAGCAGGTTTCCAATTCCCACATACAGAGATTGTAGAGCTGATCCTTGTCAAAACTGGTGAATGATCGATTCGTGGTCATTGTCGAAACGTGAGTACAATCGAGTCAGCTCAATGTATTGGAGACCGTGTCTCTCATTAACTTGAAGTTGAGTTGCGCATAGCTGTTGAGATAGCATCGGAGAGCCGACACGAATTGGAGGCAATATACGACTCGGCTAACGTCGTCTCTTCGTCACAACTGAAGGCATAACCCGTAGTACGTTGATTCGTTGTTGTTGGATGGAACATCTTTGTTGGAACGCGGTTACCGTCCTCGGACATAGAGTCGCGATATACACTGGTTGAATAGCTGTCTGGGACGCCGCAATTGCCGGATACTGCAAATGTACCGGCAGTGCTTGACAGACTCTTGTTTCGCTGCTGTTCATGGTGCTGAGCCTTGACAATCTCGGCATCAGTGTGGCCGAAATCGGTCAAGTAACTGGTTGCATGGACGTCGTCCAAGGACATTGACAACGTTTGCTCTTCCACGTGGTTAATAGTGAGACGACGTTTGTACTTTGCGCCTCCCATTGTTTCCTGAAGAAGCTGTGCAAGATCTGGGTGGAACGTACGCTGGTAAAGGTTATACGCAATGTGACGACCGAGCGCCAACGCGCATCCCATGATCAGCACTAGGAGGTATCCCCAATTTTTGGCAGTGGGAATAAACGCTCCATACTCGTCGTAGCCGACCTTGAATGTCGCAATGTAGGGAGTCTGGGTGCCTATGGTTGCGAAAACAAACCATGCCATCACACTGCCAAACCATAATGAAAACGACAGGACTGTCCATCGATCCGCGATCATCCAAATCTTAATGTTCACGATCAAAACTGTCAGCGAAAATGCAATCATGCCGAATTCCACTCGAGACTCACTGCCTGCCGCCTTGTCGGACGCGTTGAATCCATAAGACATTACCACAAAGATAACCAGCGATTCATAGAAAGCAGCAGCGACCCAGCGAAAGAAGGTGTACATGTTAAAAAAGAATCGATCTGGGCCGCGACGGTACAAGTCCGGGTACTCGATGCTGAATGGTGCTGGCAGGTCCTTATCCAAAACACCCACCACGACAATAGGCAGACCCGTAAAGGCAATGTTATACAGCTGAACACCGATTTCCCAGTACATTTTTGATCCAGAAGCGCCCGATAGGTAGCCGTACCAGTACTGCGCCAGGACAAGTGTAATGTTCTTATAGAACATGTACAGAACCAGTTTAGAAATGCGGATGTAGTTCCAACGTCCGTGAACAAGCAACAGCCGTTCCAGGAATCGAAACTGGGCAATAGCATAGTCACTTGAGTTCACTGCCTGCATACCTTCCTGTCCAGAAATGCCCACACCGACATGAGCAGCCTGGATCATAGCAACATCGTTGGCTCCATCACCAATAGCTAGAGTTCGTACTGAAGTGATATTGTCCCTTACAAGCTTCACCATCTCTGCCTTTTGAGCAGGAGATACACGGTTGCAGATCACGGCACGACATAACTTGGCAAATGACAGCAGGTGTGGCGCGATTTCAGGACGAAGCGCCATCTCCAATGCCTCGCCGTCAATAATTAGCGAGATTTCCTTCTCGGTTCCACCCGCCATTCCTTTCGCATTGTCCATAAACTCACGAGCTGCTGTATTCAGTTTTGTACGGAGCGTTTCCTCATCCGGGCATGTGGTGGCATTTACAACGACTTGCTGAATCGAGTTACCGAGCAGTGAGCATGCATACGAGATGTTAATTGCAGTCTCTTCCTTGTCTCCCGTAAGCATCCAGACCTTGATGCCAGCTTTCGTCAAATTTGCCAAGCATTGCGGAACACCCTCCTGTAATTTATCTTCGATTGCCGTCGCTCCAATCAGCTCCAGTCCTTGTTCAATTTCTTCCATCAGATCATCAATAGCATTTGGCTTCCCATCTTTGCGTCGGTCGATTTCGGCCACGTTACCCTGTGCATCATCGAATCGCACCTTCCATTGTTGGAACCAGTGCGGATCAAGCTTCTTTATGGCAAGCGCCAACGTACGCAAGCCATCGTCGGCGTACTTTTCCATATGGTCTCGTGTAATATTCTTGAGTTTTTGCATTGCAGGGCCATCCTTCAAGCGTTGATAAATCATCATGTCAGCTCCCTTCGTGTAGAGCAACAGCTCCCCTGATGATTTGCGCACGACAACAGACATGCGCTTTCTCGTGCTGTTAAACTCGAGCACGTCCAGCACCTCATAGGTCACGCGTTCTCCTAGAACCTCCACCATCGCGGTTCCTACACTACGACTTTTGAACTTGAACCCTGCAAAGGCTGCGCCAGCCACAAGAGCCTGTTCATCAGGAGATGACGCTGATAGACGAACTTCTCCAGACTCTAGCTTTTCAGGGATCACTGTGTGGCATACAGCAAGGTGCTCGAAAAACTGGAGGATCTTCTCCTTTTGCTCTTCACCAGCACTTCCCTTCATTCCGTCGAACAGTGTCTCGTCAACAAAGTTCACAAACGGTAGTTTCTTGACGCTCGGGTCCAGCTTAGGCTCCGATGGAATCGGCTTTCCAGCACGAGTCAGTGCAGCGCGTCCAATTTCCGTCATACCGGAGCCATATGAAGTGCCATTAATGGAACACCTGCGAAACTCCATAATGTTACATGTTAGCGTTCCCGTCTTGTCGCTAAAAATGTAGGAAATCTGGCCCAGCTCTTCGTTTAGCTCCATAGTTCGCACGATAGCAGGCGTGTCTGTCTCAGCATGATACATCTCAAGGTCCCACGACATGAATCGTGACTGTAAGAATTTGACACTTGTCATGGATACGTACAACGAGATAGGAATCACCTGGTAGAGCAGCAAGAAATAGTAAAACATCATCTGAATAAACGCCACAAAGCGCGACCGGTCTCTCTCCGCATCCGAAAGCTGAATGTACCACGTATCGCGTACAATTTCTGTCTGCCATGTGATGTAGCAAGAAGCAGCCACGGCACAAGCCACAAACAGTCCTAAGCACAGGACAACGATCATTCGATTAATGCTAAGCATAAGATCGCTCCATTTGGACGGCGCTGCACTAGAACTCTGCATGATCTTTGTGTCTTTGCCCGTGTTAAGCACAAGTCCAAATACCCAGTCCGTATTTCGCAAGTTGCAGCCTCGTAGCAGCACGTTCTTGACCGAAAGCGGCATGACCTCGACACCACCACCATCACATACCGTGATTTCTACTTTGCCTGCAAATTTGTTAATGTGTGGGTTGGGCTGTTCACATTTGACGACACCGCGCAGCACGGCCAATTCTGCCGGGTTTGACAATGAGTTCATCGTAGCAGCCACAGCTTGTCGCAGTTTGAGGTTTGTTTCTCCATCCAGACTCTTGGTCTCCACGTAACAAATGCCGCTCGAAGGTTCACCTGCAGGCTCTGCGACTGCAAGCACAAGTACATCTGCAGGAATAACTTCTCGATTCCGGATCTGTAAAAAGTCTCCAACCTTAATATCTGCCCATTTCCTGTCCACAATCTGTCCATCCTGAATGACATGACATACTGCTGAGTTGGCTTCATTGTCGGATGTATGTCGCCGTAAGTCTTCCATGACTGCAAACACGGCATCAATAGAGATGACAAAGAACAAGACTGGTGCATTGGTCGGATATCCGTACGTATTGCTGATGCTGGGGATACTCTGCAAGACGCAGACCATAAGGAAGAAGAAATTGGCCACTTTGGTAAAACTTTCTTTCAAAAACTTGGGCAAGAACGTCACAAGGGAATACTTTGATGTCACGACAATATTCGAGCACTTGTCAAAGGCAACATTGCCCGGTGCATAGTTAAAAAACACTTCTCTCAGCTCCGTATTCTCATCTCTATGGACACTGCCAGCAGAAGATCCCGGCGTATGCTGCGACGAATAGTCCACAAGCTCATCTTCGTTTAAAATCTGCTCCACATCAATCTTCTTGCCCTTGCAGCGTACTTGTCTCGGTGATTGGAGCAAAGCTGGACTCCCGAGCGTATTGTAACCACTAGTACTCGAGCCAAGAGCGCTGTCGTTCTGGTTGGACGACAAGACAACAGGTTCCACGCTACCATCGAGTGAAGAACCTTCGTCTTCATCTCGTAAGTCATGAAAGATACGAGATGTGCTGCGTTTGGCCGCCATAACCACACAGGTCTATTATTACTACAAGTGCTACGTAAAAGCTCTTGTTCTCGTCGTAGAAATCACTACGACTCGTAAGTCGATTCAAGTCTGAAGATGAGCAATAGAGGGCAAAAGTGACTTTAAACTGGCTACTAAATTGAAGGTTACGAGTTGTCCCGGCTCGAGCACAACCATATGTTGAATGCGGTCTGGGTTGCCCTACCCTAGACCGTTGTAGCCACGTAGAACCGGGGCAGTATGCCCTGTTTAATATGATGCAGACAAGACAGCTTTTTTTACGTCGAGTCATCGTGCCACATACAAGTTTTGTCTACCAATCAAATTGTCAGTGCATGTTAAGGAGGTCGCGGATGGTCAAGTGTTCGACCTCGGTATTAAGACGGTATGGTATCCGTTACGTGATCACCTCACGAAACGACGTCAAGGATTAGTTGCAATATATTGCCACAGTGTTAAAAACGAAGCGTCAAACGAGACAAGTACCGGTATGCTCACGGGATCGTATTGGGCAGAGCCCATCCCGTCTGTGAAATACCGGTACGAATTTGCCTTACTGTCTTAGTAATACAGCGAAACGAGCTCTATATAGGAGCTATATTGTCTTCACTCTGAAGGGTACTTTAGCATTGCCTGTCATTTATATTGTCATTTATATTGCTGTAGCCTAGAAATAGTTCCACCTTCAGGCGTGAACATGCTCCAGACGAAATCAATTTGCAACGGGACAAATGATAATCATCGTGCTCTCGAGTAGCTGCGATGGCTTCACGCGTACGGTGTATGTCATAGCTTACGCCGCGTACAGTTCTGACGACTGTAGAGCGACGCTATAAAGGTTTTTTTTCTTCCAAGAAGAAATTTTGACCGAGAGCTCAAGATTGCCAGCGAGATGACGGCATCTTTCAGATTTTCTAGCTGCTAACGACAGTCTCTTTCTCGTCAACTATAAAGAGATCGGCACGCGCCAACGATCCGAAGATTATAAGGAGCAAAACGCGGTTGAGACCCTAGCGTCGTACCCTTGCGACTCATCCTCTTCTGAAAAAAGATGAGATATTCACTCACATAGCTGCGAAAGAAATAGAAAGGCTCGGCTACGTGGCGCCAGTTTGGTGTATCGATGACCTTGAATATACTTGGGGGTATCTGGTGATCTAGTCTTCATTTCAATAAGTTTCGTTTGCACTACATTTCCATGGAGCCCCGATCTGCTTTTTAAGAATGGGAGCTGGTAGTAGACTTTAACCTATCGGTAATTGATCCGGATGCTAACACATCTTCGGTCGCCTTGATGTAGCCCTTACGAGCGGTGGGGGCAATACTTTACTATAATTACACCCGTCGTCTTTCGGCGAGTGCAAACCCCTTCTTTTAAAATGCAACATCGGGGTATTAAGCATTCTAGTTGCGCTCGTATGGAAGGCAACCGACGATTAAAGCCTATGATGATGATGTTGTTCGAGTAAGTTAAATGGCCAGTGGATGGCACTTGGTGCATGTTGGTTATGCCATCCACTGGCACTTGGTGCATGTTGGTTATAGTTGGTGACAGTTGGTGCATGTTGATTGAAGGTAGTGTCGTGCAGACTCCTGGTCCCAAGTTGTACTTGCCAACTGGCAGAAGCCACGAAGAGATGTTTTTAGGACAGTAGGACTTGTATGGTAAAAAAGAACGACAGTCTTGAAATTGCATCGTGGCTCAAGTGTGATAATTACAACAGGGTTATGAGGCCAAATATGGTCCCAGCATATTTGGGCTCATAACCCTGTTGTAATTATCACAATGGCATCTTGACTCGTTTGCACTTCGACACCAAGATACTCCGTGAGCTCTCCTTGATCCTTGATATCGTACCGCAATGTCAGCTTTGCAAATAAGTCAACCTTAACTGCTTTGTTGTATGCTGAGCGTAAAGTGTCGTCAACGTACACCAGTACTGCTGGTGTACCCGGCAAAGCTCCTATGGCTATGCCAGCTTGGCACCATGGTATTGCCTGAATACCAACAACTTGGTAAGATTTATTTATGCATAGGTAGATGCTTGGAGTCCCATTTAAAGTATCCCGTTACCTGTGTAACATCACCCCACAACTTAACACATATCGAGCACATTCCCAGGCGCCAACATGAAGGATCCTGACACCACTTCTGATGCCGTTGCCTCCGCCGACATGCCCGTACAAACACAATTCTAACGATGATGAAGGATTACGCAAAAGAGTTCGCATATTTGTTAACCTGGCTATTTCTCAGACCCATGCACTTGCGTATTGTGGGTCCCTTCCAGACAATTGTGAACAGTTTTGCGCAATCAAAGCATTTGCCCTGGAGCTGCACAAAATCGTTCCTCATGCTGCAGGCGTACGTCTCTTCTCTGTGTTAGGCGCACACCAAGAGCCACAATCGTCCCAGCGCAATTACCATCAAGCGCCTCGGCCAGTTGAATACGCGCTATCGGATCCAGCAAATGATATATTCAGCCAGCAAGTTGCCAAAGCAATCTCAAATCGGCTCAGGAGAGACCTGCGAAAAATGTGTTAGCGTTGCCAATGCTGCCATCACACAGATGAAAAAGAAACAAGAAACCATCCATAAAAAAAGTTGCTTCAGGAATGTAAAGAGTCGATATCGCAGAGCAGGTGGAAAACCCTGCCGACGTGTCTGAAGCGCTGATTGACATGATGTGGGCCGATTAAGAAAAAAGAGGCAAACACATCGCAGGGTGATGATGACAACACAGCTCTGGCTGCGTAGGAGTTCGATTGGAGCCTGTTCCATTTTGTCAAGGATGATACGTCGGTGCAAACAAATCTCGTCAATCTTGCGATGGACGCGGATGAAGACCGCTGGAGCTTGAGCAACATTTGACGGAGGAAGATCGTGTGGGGAGTGCAGGGCAGATAGCTTTTTGCAGTTATGTAGGTGTAGCAGCTTGTTGCAGGTGGCAACAGAAGGTTTTGTATTTGGAAAGGCTATGCCAGCTATACATTAGGGTCATAGCTGGACCCCTAGCCAAGCCTAAGGCTTTGTCGGGTACTGTGTCTATACTATCGTCAAGACACGATTCCGTTGAACATCTCCGATACTCATTTTTCATCATCCAGTTGTGGAATTTTTTGGTTTGACTTCTGGTGGTATGTTAGCTGTAGAAATTTCTTCCAGTGAGTTTCTTGGGCCGCATTGCATTCATTTCTTCACACTGAGCTTAAAGATTAAATTCTACGTATTTCGAACGTCCAGCATTTTTGGTGCTCCGTGATATTCTGACGTTACTCGAACGGATAAACTGGCCCAGCTTGATCATTAAAGTTTCTTTTGGGGTTTGCCACCTGCGCAGGTATTCCGGCTGTCCAGCATCTATCACGTCTTGACATCTTGCAGCCGTCGTTGAGCTTGTCCGTAATCCTTCCTCTCTCTTGACCAGCCACCACTTCACTTGACTCCCCTTTCTGTTGCAGAGCTTGGTCGTTCCTTTCGCGAACGTAAATAGCAGCTGCGTGTCGCCGTGCACTCATGTGATTCGATTTACCATCCTCGAAAGATTTCTTACGCGACATCATGTACGATCAGCCCTGGTGCAAATCCCATCGTATAGCACAGTCACCAAACCAAGTCGTTGGGGCTCATATTGTAACGGGGTGAGCCCGTTACATAATATTGACACTTATATGAAGTGTCAATAAATATTATTATAACTAACAATATTTGACAATATTATCTTTTCCTATAATATTGTCTTTAAATCTCCTTGAAGTTGGAGATGCCTTCTCATTGGTTGATATGGGCCATCATATCAACCAATGCGCTAACCAATGACCGATGGACGCGCGCAATGAGTGGAGGGCAAGTTGTTAACATACATAGTTGCAGTTTAATATAGTTAACATAGGTTATAATAGATTAGTTTTATTAGATAGTTAACTATATTAAATACAGTTCTCTTTTCCTCTACTTCTAAGCGTGTCGTTTAGAAGTAAAGCTTCCTCTGCCTCTTTTGTCAGAGAAGTTTTGAGGCACCTGCTTTCACTGTCATCGGTGAAGGTAGACTATACTGTAATCAGTATAGTCGGAGGGTGCCCTATACACCTGGTAGCACTTCGTGGTCCGTTCAGCGACCACCGCACCATCCGCTATGGAACCAGCGGGTGATGAACGTCATCACGCAACGCGTGATGATTTCCGCCATTTGAGTGACCTCGAATGGAATGCGGTTCAGCGTTTGGCTGAAACCATCGGTAACCCTGCCCTTGGTGCCATGAGGCTCTCTCTTATCGAATACGACCAACATGCAACCATCGCCAAGTTCATACAACATAAACTTGACGAAGCTGTAAAGAAAATCACCTTGCTACAGGAGAAAGGTATTCAACAGGTTGACCTGTTGATAGAACAAGGCGCTCATCAAGCTGACTTGTTGATGCAGCAGGGTGCTCAACAGTCTGAACTGTTGAGACAACAGCAGGATAGTGCTGTTGCTGCCGGGTCGACGTATACACGTCAACCCGAGTCCTTGAAGATTGATGTTTTCAAGTACAAGGCAGTCGAAATCGACGATGCTATTGAGGCAATTTGTTGAAATCGACGATGCTATTAAGGCTCGTCGCATCGATGACGATGCGATGAAGGTCAAGCTCTCCATGTCGAACTTGGCAGGACGTGGTCCTTAAGGCTCAAACTGCATGACCCATACATTTTCCCAACGTATGATGTCTTCAAGGCGCGGCTCAAACATGCGTTTGAACCACCTCGCGCCGAATTCAGGGCTCGGGCTGAGATCCTGGATTTGAAACAGGGTAAGCGTGATATACACGCTTACGCCCAACACGTACGATACCTCGTTAGCTGTATCGTACTGAACCCAATCGATGAACACACGCAGGTTATTGTGTTCATCAAGGGTCTGACAGATGGTCCTGTCAAGACCCACCTGTTCCGCATCGAACTAGAATCGCTGGATCAAGCGATCTCTGCAGCGTAACAGGAGGACTTTAGCCTACAATAGGCTCACATCCACTCGGGATCCTATCGTCCACCGAGGCGACAGGAGGGCGGAGGTCCAGAACCAATGGACCTCTCCTATGTAGAGAGCGAGCGACCTCGCTCTCCAGGGTACAAGCGATTGCAAAAGTGCAATCGCTATCAGAAGTTGGGCCACTATGTCGTGCCCCACGCCCAGTGTCTCGTGACACTGGGAGTGACGATCGACCATCTGCCAAGAAGGGCCAGAGACGTGGGTCCCGCGCTGCTGCAAATTCGCAACAACGTGGTGGACCATAAAAAAATGGTCGGGTTCTGTAGGGACGGAGCGCCCTACTGATCCAGCAACATCAAGAGAGTTCGCGGGACTCTTGACGAGGGTTGCTCCCAACACACAGTCACTGTGTGTTGCCGCTCCCAGTGATGAGGTATCTCGCATCACCTTGAAGATCGAATTGACAAAGAACATGTCACTTCGCGTTCTAGTTAATTGTGGGGCGTTTGCAACTTTGTGTTTGACGCCAATCGCTAGAGGATCGTAGGCTCAAATATGTTAAGCGCGAGACTTATCCAACGAGGATGACGATGCGCCTTGCAACTGGCGCATCCGTTATAGTAAAGAAACGTGTAGTGAGAATTCACTACACGCTTGAAGGCAAAAAGTACGATGATGATTTCATCGTACTTGACCTGGATGACAAATTTGATGTCATCCTAGGATTACCATGGCTCAGAATGTACGAGCCATGGGTCAGCTGGCAGCATCGAACCGTGAAGATGCCTGCCGCTTGTTCATCAGATGGACATCTGATGAACGTCTTGGAGCGTTCACAAGCGTGTGAATGTACTACGAGTGAGTGCGATGGCCTCACTTGTGGTTCGGGCGTTAGTACGACTGCACAAGAACTCAGCGTGACAGACAGTCACGCTGTGGAGCAAGCTGCCGGCGGCTGTGCACAAGCACAGGCAGCGCCGAAGGTCCACCACTCGAATAAGTCGAGTGGACCGGGACATGAATGCTCACCTAGAGGGCAGCATTCACCGAAGAGTAAACCGGTTGCCCAGAAGAGGCAACACGGTAATCCTAGATCAACTGGAGAGTTGATCGTAGAGGATCTCGCTGTGGTTGCGCCACCACAGCTAGTGGAAGTCGATGGACAAGTTTCATCGAGCCTGCGGGAATAAGTCCCCAGTGCCTTGAGAAAATAAGTCCCCAGGAAGTAACCGAGACGTTGAACGTCTTGGTTGATGACGGAATTAACGTAGGCGCTTATACGCTTGATCTGATCGCGCCTCCGAAGTTAACTTTGGAGATAACTCAGTTGCCTACGCTAGAACCTAAAAGGTTCTTGCGTGATCTGCGTAGTGGCAAAGTCAAGCAGATCTGTGTGCTCGTCGCAGAGGACGAGTACATGACTGACATTCGGTCAGCAACAGTTTTTGAAGAGAACGAACGGGTTCTCAGCAGCTCATCAATGGACGAAAGTGTCCTTGATGAGAAGACTCGGATTGAACGATATACTTCGCAATCCTGGGAGTCGCTGAAGTCAAATCCTTTGTACAAAAATTTGGTCGAATTCAAGGATGTATTCCCCGAATCCGTTCCGTGCGAGTTGCCTAAGGATAAAGGTACTCGACACGAGATCGACCTAGTTCCAGGAACAAAGTATTGTGTCATGAAACAGTGGCCACTGCCTCGGGAACAGGTCGAGGAGATCGGCAAGTTCTTTGCCGATCGCCTAGCTGCGAGCCATGTGAGGGAAGCAACTTCACCTCACATCTCTCCGACCTTCTGTGTGCGCAAGGCCAAAGGAGGGTGGCGGATAGTACACGCGTTAATCAAGTTGAACGCTGCAACGATACCGGCGCAAACGCAGATATCGAGAAAGGACGTAATCATAGATGGCATGTCTATGAGTACCATCTTTTCGTCCATGGATCTGATGAATGGTTTCTATCAGATCCTAATGCGTGAACGGGACATCCCGTACACAGCAGTGAGAACTCCCAGTGGTATGCTCTGGGAATAGTTAATGATGCCGCAAGGGCTTAGTAATGCACCAGCCAGATTCAATAGATGTGTTTCACATCTATTGCGACCGGTGCGCGATTTCGCACCGAGTTAATTCGATGATGTGTTCGTCCATAGCCCGGCTATGGACGAGAAAACCGACGTGGAAGTCCAATGACTTCACGTCCATAAGGTTCTTACTTTAATGAGAGCATAAGTTGTACGCCAACCTCAAGAAGTGTATATTCGCAGCTAGCGAAATACCACTTCTTGGGTGCATCGTCGGAAATAACGGCGTACGCCCTGATTCAGAAAAGATCAAGGCGATCACCGACTGGCCAGGGCCAGTAGATGTCAAGGGACTAAGGAAGTTCCTTGGGCTAGCGGCGTACTTGCACAAGTACTCGAGCAAATACGCCGAAATGACAGTACATCTTTCTTGTTTACTCAAGAAAAATGTAAAGTGGAACTGGAACGCTGACTGTCAGCGTTCCTTTGAACGTATCAAGCAAAGCTTGATAAAATTCCCAGTATTGGCTATTGCAGATCAAGACAGACCATTCTATGTGGTCTGTGACGCCAGCGATTTTGCAATCGGCTGTGCACATATGAAATATGATGCAGATGGCGCAGAACGTGTCGTCTGTTATCAATCGCGTCAGCTGCAACCAGCTGAGCGCAATTAACCGGTGCATGACAAGGAACTCCTTGCCATGAAGTATGCACTGGATAAGTTTCGCGTCTATCTCTTAGGAGATATACCTTTCATTGTGTATATAGACCATGCGTCACTACGCACGGCTGTAAGCAGTCCACACCTCTCGCAACTAATGTCGAGATGGTTGTCGTTCTTCGCGAGGTACAACTTATCCGTGGAGTACAAACCGGGACGACTTGGTGCCGTCGCCGATGCTCTTTTACGTCGGCCTGACCTAGAGCCGACAGTGCAATCCGACTGTGATGTGAGCACCATTGTCGCCACGCTGAGTACCAGCGTCTTTTCTTCGAGCTTACTCGACGACATTAAAAGGGCATGCGCACAAGATAATGATCTTGTACGCCTGATGGAGTATCTCAAGAACCCATCCACGCAAGCTAAGAAGTGCTTGCCTGCCATGTATCGATCTTCTCTCGATCGATACACCCAGCGGGACGGCTTACTATATTACACAGCCTTCAACAACGACACGCCTCGTGTTGTTGTACCACCAAAACATGATCTCAGGTTAAGGATCATTTTTGAATGTCACGATGAACCAATAAGTGGGCATCTCGGCCGTGAGAAGGCTTACCTCACGGTCAGTCGCGACTTTTACTGGCCACGCCAGTATAAGTTTGTGCGCAAGTACGTGCGTGCTTGCGAGGTGTGTCAACGAGTGAAGCCTAGTCCTTCACTCCGTGCACCATTGCAGCCTCTACCTGTTCCGGCAGAGTGCTGGGAGTCCGTATCAATGGACTTCGTCTTTGGGTTTCCCAAAGACGCTCACGGGAATAATGGTATTCTCGTGTTTGTAGACAGGTTCAGCAAGATGGTGCATTTTGTTGCTGTACCTGAGTCAATCACAGCAGAGGTCTGTGCTCGAGTGTTTATCGATACAATCTTTCGATTGCACGGTTTAACCCGTGAACTTGTGTCCGATAGGGACCCCGGTTCACGGCTAAGTTTTAGCGTTCCGTGTTCCAAAAAACTGGAACACGGCTCACAATGTCTACTTCTGACCATCCAGAAACTGATGGTCAGACTGAACGCGCCGATCGCGTCCTCAAAGAAATTCTTCGAGGGTAAGTCCACTCGTTTACGAGTTGGAGTAAGTTCTTGTCGATGGTCGAATTCGTCTCAAACAACTCAGGGCATGCTTCCACGACGCATGCACCGTTCTACGTAAATGGCCTTCGCTATCCACGTGTCCCCGCATTAGTAGAGGGTGAATCTAATTTAAAGGGGGGGGGAGACTCGTTCGAGCGAGACCAATCTGACTCTTGCTTATCACGCAACGACGTTATGGTCGACGCGAAAGTAACCGAAGTCGTACCATTCGACTTCGGTGAAGAGGAAGAAAGTAAGAGCGATGACGCTCTTACTGATAACGATGCTGAAGATATCAGCATCGTTCGAGGTATCATAAGTGAGAACAGTAATGTTCTCGCTGAATTAGTAACCGATATCTCTGCAGTGCACTCACAATGCACTGCAGCCAAAAGCAACTAGTCAGATGACTCGTGAAGCGGTAGTCCGTTTCGTGCAAGACTCCATCGCAGAAGCGGTGGATAAGCAAAAGCGAAACGCAGACAATAATGGAAGGGCAAATTCTCAGACATTTATTGCAGGTGATTTAGTTTTACAGTCAACAGTTAACCTACCTAAACATGTAGTAACTAACGTGGGCAGCAATAACTTGTTGCCCAATAACATCGGCACATTTCGTGTATTGTGCCGCCTCGGCAACGCATACACGATCGAGTTGTCACGCAGGATGCGTACGCATCCTACTTTTTACGTGGGACGTCTTCGTCCGTACGTTCAGTACGCGGCTTCTTCGAACGACGAAGATAGCCATTACTCTCAAGAATCCCCTTCAGATTCTTGTTGTCACAAATCAGATTCGATACCTGGTCGTGTAGAGATGAGATCGTCCCATGATATTGGACGATCTCCTGACGAGAAGTCGCCGTTCATTCTCCAACAGTGCGACAGTATTGTCTGCCCGAGACTTCTCATGGTCAACCCAAGCTGTCGCACAATTCTCTTTAAGCGGCGACGCTTATCCCGTTCGTGATCAATATCAAGACGTAGCTCACGAGTTACACGGGCAAATTTGTCTAACTCAGCAGACAAGTTCGATGAAAGAATCGGACAGGGATTTTCCTCCACCACCGCATCCGCTGGTGGACACTCATGGTGGGAAGCGCTTCCTCGTGGAACGCTTGATAAATAACCGCGAGGTAAAGGGACGTCGGACGAGTTATCTCGTCCGGTGGCGTGGCTATCCGCCTTCGGCGGATAGCTGGTAACCTCGTGCTTAACTGATGGCCGACGTTCCCGGCCTTGTCGAACAGTACGACAAGGGACACCCGATGGTGAAGGACCATCGAAAAACGAGCGCCTAGCGCGCTCGTAAAGGGATTACAAAGTAGCAATCCCTTCACGCATTTCAGAAGAGATGCGAGCCCTCCACCAGGGCTCAGTAAGGAGGAACGCCTCCTTAGGCGCTCTTGACGAGGTGCTCAGGCACCCCGGGCATGGGTCGCTCCAAGAGAGGCATAACAGGCCTGCTTCTCTAGATAACCGGTGCAAACGATAGCATGCACCGGACGTACTTCGTTTCTCAAACTTATTGCGGCTAGCAAAAAGTCTTTGAAACCAAGCCTCTTTCCCAACGTTTAAAACGTTAAAGATAAATGCGCTCCAAGATTGGAGGAACGCGTCAGCCTCACGCTTCTTGTGTGGGCCATACCATCGATGTTCAAGGAACACATCGATGTAATAATCGTTTCAGTGCGAAAGTTCTTCGCACTGGCGTCAAGGCCATGAAGCTTTGACGCATCAAACAACGGTATAGGAAACCGTTCGTTGGTCTTTCCAGACCAACGATCAAGCAGATGCTTAGGTAGCATCCATGGCTTGCGATCAGGAGCAAGACGCAATACGTTGCAGTCTAAAGACTCCTGCGTGGTGTCAACAGAAGTACAGACACCACGAGCATTAGTGTCAACAGAAGTACCGACACAACGTGCATTGATGTCAGTAGAAGCATTGACATCACCCTTACCGACCCCACTCGAGTCACTATCCCTTGACTCGTTTGGCAAGTCGTCTGATTCATCAGACGAACCGAACATTTCACGGTACATTGATTCACTCAATGTACCACGGCCCCTCTTCGAAGGATTCGAAGACGAGGTATCACCCCGGGTAGAGCCCAAGGGTGGCACAAGGGTGGCACAAGTGGCTTTGAATCGGATGCGTACCAGAGTAGTCAACAACTAACTATGGGACAACACTTTCATGTGGCGAAGCGGTACGTGAACCTTCAACAGGCGTTGCAGACTGATGTCGACTTCCAGCAGACACATTAGCGTCTGCTGGCTGAGGCTGGGAAGCCTCAGTAGCGGCTGCACACAGGCGTGCAGCCGAGCTCTCGGCTGCCTTAGCAGCGACGCGCATTGACTTGGTCATAGCGTAAGATTGTTGAATAAAAGAAAATTTAACAAGTGCTCCTTTCCCATAGTCACTAAACAGTCACTAATGTGACTTTTGGTTGAGGGGGGAGGGTGATGTAACGGGGTGAGCCCGTTACATAATATTGACACTTATATGAAGTGTCAATAAATATTATTATAACTAACAATATTTGACAATATTATCTTTTCCTATAATATTGTCTTTAAATCTCCTTGAAGTTGGAGATGCCTTCTCATTGGTTGATATGGGCCATCATATCAACCAATGCGCTAACCAATGACCGATGGACGCGCGCAATGAGTGGAGGGCAAGTTGTTAACATACATAGTTGTAGTTTAATATAGTTAACATAGGTTATAATAGATTAGTTTTATTAGATAGTTAACTATATTAAATACAGTTCTCTTTTCCTCTACTTCTAAGCGTGTCGTTTAGAAGTAAAGCTTCCTCTGCCTCTTTTGTCAGAGAAGTTCTGAGGCACCTGCTTTCACTGTCATCAGTGAAGGTAGACTATACTGTAATCAGTACTGTATAGTCGAAGGGTGCCCCATTACATAACCGTCAGGTGCTGTGCCCAAATAGCGGAAAAAGCGTGGCAATTTGTTTCGGGTTATTATTGGGGTCTTAATACTCAATATGGACCTATGATAAATCAACCTGACACTGTGTGGTTCCCAAAAGGCGGGAATACTGTCGTACTAAAATTTTCGTAATTAGTACGAATTAGAACAAAATAAAATCAGAATTAATTTTACTTAATACCTGTTACTTGGGATTGAGTCTTCCTCAAGCGCACGTGTGAGCTAGTGACGGTACGTTCTAGCTCCGTTAAATCTCTTCTAAAGTTGCGCTTACTTCAACGTAAGCGCGAAGCGTAAGAACTTCTTCTTATGAGAACTCCAATTGCATATATCTAGCCGGCTTAGTGAAGCAGCGTGGACCCTGGCCGCTTACGCACCGACATTTCTGACAGGGTCCTTGGCGACGATCCGATAAGAGCAGGCACCGAAGGTCATGGATGAAGACTTGAAGCCGTGGACCTATACTGCCAATGATACGAGTTGCCTTTGTCAATGGAGAACCTACCGCACACTGAAAGGCAAAGAGACGAAAAACCCATAGACCGACGGATGGTTGCAAAGACTTTGGTGTGCCTTTTCCAGGCACTAGAACGCGAGTCGACATATAAAACTCTGGCTTCAATGATGCGAGAACACGCAATAAGTGATCTGCTCCGGCGCAATTTTCGCATGAATCGTGATGAATTGCGTATGGACACAAGGAAAGCGTGCGTACAGGCAGACAGCTTCATATATTGATGACAATTTTTAGGATGAGCAGTTTACAAACGCGCTTGTAGCGTCGGGTACCAAGTTGCATACTCTTACCGACGAGGGGAAGTGTTGGAAATTGAAACTTCGTATTTTGGCATGTACTAGATGTACGCCAGTAAATTCTGCTAGGTATTCCTAGAATAGTCTAGTTATATAATGTTCGATGCATAGGTAAACGTGCGGCCGCGGTAGCGGCCGCTGCACTGACAGAGATAACTTTGCGATCGGCAAACCACTGGGGTCGAAACGCGTCTGGCATGCGTCCGTAAGTAAACTTTTTTTGTCATGCGTCCTTAGTTTGTAATATTCAAATGTAATGTTAATGTTTATGTTATTTTTCACATATGAAATGTGGCCCTTTACATAGAAGGTCAAACGACGAGCTTAACCTTCTTCGTGCCGAAGCTGAAGAGCTTAAAAACGCCATATTTAATGGCCGAAGGCGATCGCAATCGTGCGACTGCTGCAACTGAGGCTGCTGAGCGGACTCGAAAGAAAAAGCAGGGGTTGGTTGAGCGCCTACGCCAGCTTGAGACGGCTGCATACTACGGCCCAGATGCTCACTAGGAGTTTGTACGCGCTCGGGCAGGATTCGGTCCCAATTGTCGTCAACGTCGTCGTCAAGAGGTGTCGGACTTTGAATCGCTGCATATATAAAGAATGAGCCCCATCCTGCCTTTATGGTCAGGTGGTAAGCCAAACATGAATTTCAAACTGACAGACTTCCAGAAAACACTTAATATCGGCGGTGAATTCAATGGCGCGCTGCTAGAAGGTGCAGGCTTAATGCGCTGACACTCTTTAAAAGAGAGAATATAGTTTTCCACCAACCAATATAGGTGAGGCCACAAAAATTTCTCTGACACTCGTAAGAATGTCTTTTCACGACCCAGATGCCCACTAGATGGCGTATCATGGCACTCGTGAAGTATCATCATCTTGAGATCTGTGTCATGAGGGACATAGATTCTCAAGGTATCACAAGGTGACAGTTGATGCCATAATAGGCCATCATTGTAGCTAAAGCTATTCAACTTCGCTTTCAGGTGCGACGGAAGGGTAATCTTTCGTCCACCAAATGATCCAACAGCAGGCGACAATGTTCGTCCTGGCTGTAGCATTCCTTTATATTGGAGGCCATTGAGCTCGCCACATGGTAGGCCTTCATGGCTGCCAATGTTGACGACTCACCTTGTGCTTTCGCACGAGACACACATTCCTGGTGTCTTGCCTCGAAGTCTGGTCTGCGCGATAACTCGTCAGCCAAGACATTCGACTTACCTGGCGTATATTTAACTTTGAAATTAAATTCAGAGAAGAATGTTAGCCTTCTCGCCATCCTAGATGAAAGATGAGGTGAATTTATAGCGGTCCGCAGTGATGCGTGATCCGTATAAACCACAAAAGCTTCGGTGCCCAACAGGTGCACCCGAAACGTTACAAGAAAGTAGCTCCTTGTCATGCACAGGGTAATTCAGCTCTGCGGCTTTTAAAAGCCGAGACTGATAAGATATGACACAATCAACGCCGTTGTCATTCTTCTGCATGAGCGCGCTGCCTATTGCAAAATTGCTTGCATCGTTGACGCCGCTAAATGGCTTCTCCGCGTCTGGAAATGCCAAGAAAGGTGCCTCTACAAGAGATTGCTTCACTGATGTGAACGCATCTTCTTGATCCTTTAACCAAGTCCATTCTGTATCTTTTTTCAAAAGATCAGACAATGACTTAGTCTGCTCCACATCATTCTTGTTGTACTTATGCAAGTAATTAGCGAGCCCAAGGAATTGGCGCAGATCCTTCACATGACGTGGGACTGGCCATTCCTTTACAGCCTTAACCTTTCTGGGTCTGCTCGTACACCATGTGTACTTACGATGCAGCCAAGCACAGGTATCTCGGGGACCCCTATTACGCACTTTCGCAAGTTAACGCATAATTGGGCGTCACCCAGAGTCTGCAACACAGCGTCTAAATGACGCTTGTGCGAATCTATTGCGCTCAGACCGTCCTCCGCCCTACTATGCACGAATACATCGTCAAAGTAATGGAGCGCGTAGACAAGGTGCTGACGCATCACGTGAGCCACCACTCGGTTGAATGTTGCCGAAGCATTTCTCAACCCTTGTGGCATCACAAGCCACTCCCACAGCATTGTGGAGAAGTGCCAGAAAAATGGGGGCCCTTCGTAGTTATTATAATAACTGGCGTGAAAGATCTCGGCCACTCTCTTGAATGAGTGACAGGGAGTGACCAGGGCCCCGAACTGGTCCAAGGTCTCAAGTTCGAAGAAGGTACTAGGATCCCCTACACTACAGACCAAAGGACCAGCTGCTAGGGCAGTTTAGGTTGACCTCAGGTAACAGGTGGGTCCCAGACAACAGGTGGACCCAGGTGACCGGTGGACCTCAGGTGACAGGTGAACCAGGTGACAGGTGGACCCAGGTGACCGGTGGACCCAGGTAACAGGTGGACCCCAGGTAACATGTGGACCCCAGGCAACAGGTTGATCCAGGTGACAGGTGGACCCGAGGTAACAGGTGGACCCCAGGTAACAAGGGCCCAGGGGTACATGGTCCCAGGGGTACCGGGGCCCAGGGGCCTAGGGGTACCAGGGTACCGGGGCCCAGGGGTACCGAGGCCCAGGGGTACCAGGGCCCAATGTCCGAGGGTGTAGAACCGGTACACAGAATATCGAAGATTACAGAAAGTACAGGGTACCAAGGAGCCAGTTTTTCCTTCAAGAGTCGACACGGGGCACTATCTAGATCAAAGGGTCAAGGGTAGGCAAGAAAAGCATACAAAGTATAAGGTAAATAAACACACTCGAATCTGCATTACACGTGGCAGCTTTAAGCGCCCCTCCTAAGCTTCTCCGTCGCTTCACCTCTTCCGGGCGGGATACCCTTTGGCCCCCGACGTCCAGCAGGTGTTAGACGGCTCAAGCAACGCAAGTTGAACCTCAGGATAGTTGGCCTGAGGTGTCAAGTAAGTGTCAACACTCTACGACCCGCTACAGGAAGCGGTTTCCCTACGGGGAAGAGCACAAAGGGGTCCAAGGACCAAGAACAGTCAGCCACCAAAGGGGTACGCAGTACCAGGTGCATCGCTCTCGACTAAGTCGATTGAGCCCAAGAAACCCGGTCCCAAGTGAAGTATATCCACTCGGGGACCACCAAGTCCAAGTCCTATACAAAGACCAAGTCTTTAAGTCTTCTGCGTCTAACGAGAGCAAGACCAGCCAAGCCGACGGGTACACAAGGTGAGACCCAAGGCCAATACGACACGGTATCGAGGTACCCCCTCCGTAAGTCGGCAGTCCGGCGCTGTGTGTGTTTGTGGATCTCCTACGTTGTTTGAGAATCCACTCCACCACAATGGTGCGCGTGCCCGGATCTTCGGGAGACGCGGGATTTCACCGTGAGTCCCACGAAGAAGAAAAGACAACGGTCAAGACAGACCAAGGGACGACCAAGACACTGGAAACCGGATCGCCAGTGATTAAGAAGGAAGAAGGATCGGAGGACCTGCAGAGCCCGGGGAGGAGCTCTGATATTGAGGCCAAGGTGGAATATGAAGAAAAATCACAAAATCCTCCCCCTTTCGTCTTAGTTGAAGAAGACAGTATGGGCCATAATAAAATTTTATGGTCCAGGGGTCCCAAGTTTGACAGCGAAAGCTAAAAAACAAGGGACCCCGAAACAAGTCTCCCAACCTACCACTCAAGAGCCAAAGGTGCCCAAGAACAAGCAAAATAAGCATACCAAGTTGAAGGCACCGAGAGGCGGAGACACGACGGACGAGTCGGGGGAGAGCCAAGGCGTGGCTATTAAGGACTGGACAGAAGAAGATTTGGAAGAAGCCTACCATCGTAGTAAATTGGAGAATTTTCTCCGAAAGGACCCGGTGATGAAGGCGCTCAAGGTCAAGCTTATGGACCAGGTCCACGGTCCGATAACGGCTCTTCCCACCACGACCACAGACCTGGAGGTCCTCAAGGCCGTAATGAATCTGCTACATAGCTGGGATGGCTGCTGGGAACTTTACCGCTGAGACCCTCTTCGATTTCGGGTTCGAGACCTTGAAGAAGACCTTAGTGACCCTGCATGGTCACCTCAAGACGTTAGTGGGGGAGTTCCCCCCAAAGGAAGTACCCCGTCAAGATGGAGGAGTAGTAGATCCTGGTGTGGGCTCTACTTCTGGGTCACTCGGTGAATCGTCACCAAGGTCTCAATACGAATCAGCCACCTCTACTATGATGTCGGCCTTGATGGATACGGTGGACCGAATGCAATTGGGTACAGCTGGTGCAGCGTTGTTAGAAGCACGAGTTCGTGAAGCTGGCCATGTGGACACAGCAACCCCATGGGTCCAGCGCCAAGCACAGGAGGAGACGGAAGCCCGGTGCAAAGTGGAGCCAAGGTTGATGGGGACAAAGACGGATCAGGAAGCAAAGACTGAGTCAGTTTCCCCTAGCACGCTCCAGTCGTACTTTGATAAGGCGATGACCAAGTTCCTTGAAGAGCAAGGCTCCACAAAAGTTGCAGTGGACAGGGGACACACCACGAAGGGTCAAGGACCAGTTCACCCCAGGTCCTCCCAGCGGATTGAGCGCCTAGGACCACTAGGCGATATCCCGGATGTTGACATGGAGTCTGTGGGGTCAACCCATAATGAATACGACCCAGATGACTTGGCGTTCCCGATGACTTCAGCGCGAGCGACTGTGGCCACGGCTACGGCAGGAGGACCCCCTACTGTTGTTCCACACATTAGGGTATCGGCCTCGTCGGATCTGAAGGAATTTAGCGGAAGGGACCACGATGAAGATCGTGCCAGAAGCTGGAGCACTAAGGTAAAGACGGCTTTCCTCCGAGACCAGGCACCAGACAGCGAAAAGTGTCTCATTTTTGGGTCCCTGCTCACAGGTCCAGCTCAGAATTGGTATCGACAGCTAGGTCGAACAGTGCGCGTTGATTAGAAACTGCTTCTGCGAGAGTTCCAAGCACAATTTTGCGGCTTGTGGGTGTCGGTGGCCCGACAGTATTATCACGCCAGAAAGAGAGTCGATGAGTCACCCTTGGAATATTTGTACCGTTTGAACGTGGCAGGGCTCAGGGCCAAGCTAGATATTAAGGGTGGGCCCCCCAGTGTAAAGCGTGAACACGTGGACCATTACGTGGAAACCTTGGATGATCGAGAATTAGCGGACCAGCTTACATTGCTAAGACTTTCTGATGCAGATGACCTGTAGGAAGTCCTGCTGGCTCGTCAGAGAGCGAAGACGCGTCAAGGAAGGGTCTTGTTCGGGTCCAGCAAGTTTCGCCAGAAGGCCCCAACCACTCCAGACCACACCAAGAGTCAGCTGAGAAGACCCGTCCAAGTCATCCGAGCCACTTCTGAAAGTGAAAATGACCAAGGGTCCAGCTCCAGTGGGTCTGAGGGAGAAGGTGACCTCAGAAGAATTTATGCGGCGGCGAGTAAACCTTACACTGGTAGGGCGAGGAACGCAGATGACCCCCGGGATCATCAGGACCCAGAGCCAAACCGAGGTAGACGCATGGCAGAGGGACCTGGACAAAAGGTGGTCCCAGGGTCACCCGCGACAAAGTGTACCCATTGTGGATCTAGGAAGCATGGGGATCTGGACTGTTGGAAGCGACTCGTTTGCGAGTGCTGTGGAAAGAAGGGTCACCCAGCTGACCACTGCCTGTTTGTGTGTCGCAGTTGTGGCAAGGTTCATGACGTCGGCAAGTGCCCGATGGAAGAGTTCTACAATCTGATTCGCCAGTGATACAACCCGACTAAGCACGCGAGGCAGCTACCCGAGGCGGCGGAGAAGATGTTAAATTAGAACGCTCGCCAGGTTTGAATCTGGTACGAGCCGAGCGTTCTAATTGTTGCATTTATGCATTTGTGGAGAAACACCCCGTGGAGAAGGTCAATAAGTTGGATGAATTGATTGGAAATACATCGGGCTTTTGCATTAATTCTGTTGCTGCTGTGGCCAATGCATGTATACCTCACGTTTATTCCCGAGGGGAGACTATGATGACATTGGATTTATTGCCGGGAGAGTCAAGAGGGTACTGGAAACGCCATGCCCCAGGAAAGTGGTTTAAGCAAGCCAAGGCCTCTGGGAAAGTTAACAATATTCGTGCGAATCTACTGTTCGATTCTGGTTCCAAGATATCTATTTTGGATATCGCCTTTGCTCGTAAGGCAGGCTGTCAGATCAACACAAGCGAAAAACAAGAGTGCGTGGGCATTGGAGAAGCAGTTTACACCACGGAAGGGCGAACGAAGATCAAGATAACGCTTAATGGTGTACTAGTATACTTCTTCAATGTGTGGGTCGGGTCCATGGCCGGCCAGGATGTGCTACTAGGAATGGACTTTATGGTGCCAGCTGGAATTCGTTTGGACATGGCGGATGGAACTATTTGCTTTCCAGACGAAGTTCGAATCCAGCTGACAGTTCGCAAGACCTTGTATAGTGGCCATATTTCTGAGGTAAAATTGGGCCAGTACGTGAATTTACCGGCAACAAAATATGTCGAGGTTCCGCTGAAGAAGGTTACGTCGGACCAGTGGAAATTATGGATGACCCGTGGAGACAGATGGGTGACTACGATGATTCAAGGACATGGACATCGTCAATTCTTGAGGGTCACCAATGTGAGTGACAAGGACCTGATCCTACACGAGGATACCAAGCTGGGCATTTGGCTGGCTAAGGACCGGATTCCCCGGGCCCAAGGATTCGTGTCAGTTGGTTCTAGGAGGTACGCTGAATGGAAAATCTAGTCTACCAAGCAACCACCGACGAGGAGGATGCAAAAACTACTCAAGAAGAAGTATACCAAGGTCCGATGGTCGAGAAACCTCAGTACGCGACTCCACAGAAAATGTTGCTACGGACGGGGACCCAAGTGCCAGTGGTTAACGCGGTGCACGAGTCTGTTATAAGGGACCCTGAGTCATTACCATCAGATGATTAGTCTGGAGGGGAGGCCCTCGATAGAGGTCAACCAGCTAGAGCTAGCGTGGGCAAAGAAGTATCATCGAAGGATAGGACCGATATGGAGAGGGTCCACCTAGAGGGGGGTCCACAGGTCCACCCAGAGGGGGGTCCACCGGTCCACCCAGAAGGGGGTCCACCGGTCCAACCAGAAAAGGGTCCACCGGCCCACCCAGAAGGGGGTCCACCGGTCATCGAGGCTGAAGTAGATACTTCCGATGACCAAGTCTGTGTTCACGAGAGTGGAGATTTATGTGCCGAGGATATCGGCAAAGGAGGAGGTAAGACGCCTCCGCCAGATTATATGGAGAAAACGACATTTGCTGATGGGAA
The DNA here is from genome assembly GCA_947646735.1 of Peronospora farinosa. Taxonomy (NCBI): domain Eukaryota; phylum Oomycota; class Peronosporomycetes; order Peronosporales; family Peronosporaceae; genus Peronospora; species Peronospora farinosa. The sequence goes on from CANTFK010000218.1 coordinate 137,285, forward strand.
AAGGTAATGCATTACCCCCGGCGGCTCGAGGAGCAGTGTGCGACATTGATGTTGGGAACGCACGGCCAATCGCCCAAAGGGTACGGAAGGTGGCCCCTCAATTTAAGGAGAAGCTGGCATACCTGATAAAAGGTCTCTTTTCATCCAAGATAATCCAGCATTCCACCTCCCCATGGGCCAGTCCAATTGTAATTATTGTCAAGAAGAATGGGGTGGATATAAGGCTGTGCATTGACTACCGGATGGTGAATGACTTAACGCGGCTTATGGTGTACCCTATGCCTCTCGTGAACGAGTTGCTGGAAGATCTAGACAAGGCCCTGTGATACTGCTCACTGGATATGGCTAGCGGTTTTTGGGTGGTCAGCATGACTGAACGAGCTCTTTTAATCTCGGCGTTTGTAACCCCGCTCGGATTGTTTGAGTGGAGGCGAATGCCGTTTGGACTGAAGAATGCACCGCAGATCTATCAGAGATTGCTGGATAATGCTTTATATAGATTTATAACGATTTCCTCGAAGCTTAAAGCTGAGAAACAGGTTAACCTGTTCGAAATAGGTCAACCTGAAGCGGACCCCGAGGAGTCCATATTAGGACGCCGGTCTTATAATCGATGATATTTTGGTAACCTCTGGATCATGGGATGACCTATGCTTAAAAGTGGAAAGACTATTGGAGGTCTGTGATAAGTGGAATTTATCGATCAGCGCGGTCAAAAATTCATGGGGATGTAAAAAAGTTGATATCTGGGGCATCGAGTGTCTGCGGAGGGGTTGGAGGCCCACCCTAAGGATCTTCAGTCATTGGTGGACTTACCGCTTCCCACCACCCTAAAAGCCATGCAGTCGTTTCTTGGAAGTCTCAATTACTATAGCCGGTTTCTAGAAGACTACGCGATTTATGCGTCCATATTGTACGAGCTAAGAGATTGAATTATCACGTGTTACGACGCCGGATGAATGAGACTGAGGACATCCAGAGGAGTGACCAGGAGGAAGACCGATGGACTCGGGTGCAGGTGGCCTTTGCGATATTGAAGAATAAGATAGCCACCGCCCCAATCCTCCGCCATTTTGATCCAGACCGGGAACCTGTCATTATCGTCTATGCCAGTGAGTGGGCAATCTCGGCATCCCTGGTGCAGGAGTATGAGGGGATGTATATGCCGGTCACTTTCACGAGTCGGACTTTGAAGCCAAACGAGATCAACTATGGGCTGGTGGACAAGGAAGTGTTGGCGCTATTGCGGATACTAGACCTTTGTTACACGTCGTTGGTCACCCGGCCTATCGAGGTCTTGACCCGACACTCAACACTGGCGTGGTTAGTCCGGTCATCTGGTCTACAAGGTCGCCTTGGAGATTGGGCTGCGCTCCTGTCACAATGGACGCTAGAAGTGGTCAAGTGTAAGCGCGGCGAAGATGAAATACTGAGGACATTAGCGGCAAGCATTAACTCGCAAAAATGTGGACTCTATTCTATCTTCAATCGCCCCCAAGAAACACCCGCGCCAAGCTATCACGGTGGTTCCTCCTACAGTCGAGCCCGAGGAGGTCTTGTACGTGGTCAGTTTCGATGGGTCTGCACGAGTGAAACGTGGGGGCGGAGCCTGCAGTGCTATCTTATGGAAACTCCCAGGTTGGACCGTGATTTCAGCAGCGTCAAGATATTTAACGGAGGCAACGGTAAACGAAGCAGAGTATGAGGGCCTTTTGTTATGTTTTAGCCTACTGGAGAAATTGGATCGTAGACGTCTGGTGGTGTGCGGTGATTCCAATCTGGTCATCCGACAGATGTGAGGAGAAATTGAATGCAAGGCACCAGGCCTTACGGTACGAAGGTTGAAGGCCCTGGACCTGCTTCTTTCCTGGCCAGGCCATGAATTTCTACACATGAAGCGTGAATGGAACCAGAGTGCGGACCGTCTCGCTAACGCGGCACTGCAACAGCAACAAGGGGTCGAAATAATACCTGAGGAATAGTGGAAAAAACTCGAAGAGATTAGTCGTCTGCCTGAACTCTTGGTACCCAAGAATCCCAGCCCAGCAATGCGAATTACAGCTGTCACGAGGTCTCGGGTCCGGCCCAGGATGCCGACAGAGGTCGTGCAAGAAGAGGTGGTGCAACGGATACGGATTGAGCGAATTTCGGCTGCCCAAGACGAAGAATTGTGGATACGAGATTTGAAGCTCTACTTACGGGGTGAGTGGAGCAGTTTACCCGCAGAAGTGGCGTTGGCATGCGGCAAGATCGAGACGAATTACGCTTTGGATGATGACGGACTTCTATTGTATTGCCCGGGTATGGGGACAGCTGAAGAGGATCGCGATGGGTGGATCCGGCTAGTGATACCCGAAAGCCTACAACAAGATTTTCTGCACCATTACCACAAGAGTCTTGAAGGAGGACACCAAGGAATCGGCCGCACGTACCAGCGGATACGAAGGCATTTCCATCGGAGAGGGCTGTTTCGAAGTGTGCAGCGCTTCGTTGGTACTTTTGTCGACTGCGAGACCGGAAAAGGTCGACCCACCTTACGAGGGAAGACCCCAGGGAATGTTCGGGCAACCTACCCATTTCAGGTCATCGCGATGGATCATATTCCATCGTTGCCCAAGTCGTTCAAGGGAAACACGGAGCTGTTAATATGGGTGGATCTGTTTACTGGTTATGTAACTGCTAAGGCCAGCTCGTCGAGGTCGGCCCAAACCGTGGAAAAAGGGTACGAAGAATGTGTATTTCGAAGGTTTGGGGCCAGTGAGGCGATCCGACACGACAGGGAACCAAGTTTCATGTCAGATTTCTTTCGCGCTTTTAACCGCATGATTGTGCAAAAGCAGCGGGCCACCATGGCCTACCGACCGCAGGCCAATGGAACTGCGTAAAGGATGGTACAGACGATCACCCGAGCTATCAAGATGTATGTGTTGGAGGTGGACCAGAAAGATTGGGATGCATATGCGGAACGGCTCACATTTGCGCTGAACACGGCGCAGGACCGGCTCCGAAAGGAGACTCCGTTCTACCTGGTGCACGGTTGGGACGCACGAAGCACGTTGGAGGCCACTATACCGCTGGGTAGTACCAGGCGGCGTGACTGTGACCCCCGCGTGGCGATATGGCGTACAGCGACAGTATCGCTGGGCAAGGGAACAAGTCAACGAGTTATTGCGATCAGCAATGGAAAGTCGAGCCGAAATCCACAATGAAGAGGTGGCGGATAGCATGATTGAGGAATAATCTCAGGTGTGGTTGTATCTAGACCGGGTCAAGGAAGGCTATGCCCGAAAATTGGCCCACCTATGGCATGGTCCATTCCGAGTACGGGAGATGGTGGGGGACCATGCAGCTCGCCTGGATATCATTGGGACCGATTATCGCATTTACCCGTTGGTGCACCTTTCGAAGTTGAAGCTAGTTCGGCAATATCCCGATAGACCGAATACGGTGTTGGTGGTGGACGAAACAGATCGAGTGGATTTTGACGAAGACCTGTTACCAGAGGATAGCTGGGATGCGGATTTGGAAGACAATGAGTATGAAGTGGAGATGATTCTTGACAAGCGCATGGGAAGAAAAACTCGGTATGGTCGTATTCAATGAGAACACCTGGAGCAGTGAAAAGGATACTCCGATCCGTCGTGGGTAGACGAGGTGGACCTCAATTGCGGTGGACTACTTGACAACTACGAACGCAAGCAAGTCACTTGGAATCGTTTTGAGGTGCTGCAGAGCCATGAGGGGTAGAGGGGAGAGTTTATCTTGAAAAGGCCAAGATGATGCAAGAAGGAGGTGGTATTTGTTGCATGCACAGAAATTGGTCAAGTTATGTATTCGAGAAGTGCAGCAGAACAAGAAGAGTGAAGTATTGCTAACCTGTAGAGGAGACCGAGGGACTACCTAAGATATGGCACCAAAGAGGAAGATCGAGAATGTGCTAGGGATTTCGAGGTGAAATGACATTATCTCAGCTTATTAAGGATACACTTAAAGCTAGTGATAACCCTCAGGCGGTGTAGGGTGGAGAAAACTTGCCATGGAGACGGGAAACCCCGAAAGCGGGATGCTCGTGGATGTTCTTGTGGTAAAAGATGCGCCACGGTTCGACATCATCCACCACCTGCAACGCCTCCATCAGCCCCGGTTGAGAACTCTCCTGGTTGACCCTTGGGGTCCAGTAAGACAGTTGACGCGTGGGGGTAACGGGCTGGAAGAAGGGGTCCAGCAGGATGTCCAAGTCACAGTGACCTGCTACCATCCCTTACAGGACCTTCTTCAGCACTCCCATCCAAGCCTGCGTCGCCTTGGCCCATCGTTTTTCCTGGCGTTGTAAATGCGGGAGATGTACGCACTGCCGGAACGAAGAGCTATGGAGAAATGAAGACGGTGTCGGTCCTCCCACAAACTCTGGCGCGATGCGTCTACGTAGGCATCGTGGAGCTCCACCAGTCCAACAAACCAGCCGTTTACGGGGAACGAGAGAGGATACTCAGACATCGTCTGTTCTCCCATGGGCGCGAGTTCTTTAACAGCCGGAGCTGAGATTCCGTTACGAGACTATTAGTCTCGCCCAGGCGGTCCTTGGATCTTTTGTCTAAAGGGGGGCCCGGACCCATCCACGAAGCTGGAAGGGTTATGCGGGACCACAGGTCCTTCACGCTTAATTGCGAGATCGCAAGGGGGCCCACCATAGAGACGGGCCATGGGGAAACGTCTTCGGTCTTGAACACACTTGGCTGGGCGTATCCCGGAATGGATAGGCCCCAGGCGTTGGAACCAGCGGGACCTTTGGATGCTGGCACCCCTTGCTCATCAGAGTCGAGACTCTCAGTATCGGACTCGGAATGACCGAAAAGCTGGATGAACAGGTCGGAATGAGGCGTGGGCGCCTTTTCCGATCTGGAAGAAGCAGCAGGTGGCGTCTCTACTTCGGGAGGAGGCTTGGCCATTGGTTTCCCAGTGGACCCCGCCGGTCTAGGAAGAGGCTTGGACGTTGGTTTTCCAGTGGACCCCGCTGGTTTCGTTGGTTTCCCAGTAGACTCCGCCCGGTTTTGGAAGAGGCTTGGACGCTGGTTTCCCAGTGGACCCCGCCGGTTTCGGAAGAGGCTTGGACGTTGATTTCCCAGTGGACCCCGCCGATTTCGTTGGTTTCCTAGTGGATCCCGCCGGTTTGAACTCCGTTGATGTTGGGAGAGGACCGGACTTGGGTGTCCTAGTAGGTCCCACGGACGTCGAAGAAGGGCCGGATGTCGTTTTACGAGATAAGTCCACCACCTCTGGAGCGGGTTTCCCCACGGAAGTCACCGGGCTACCACGACGACGAGAGGCACATGACCGAGCCATCGCCGCTAGTAGAGATTCATCGCTGCTACTGGACTCGTCTTCAGGGGAACTTGGGGCACGGGTGGTCCGACGCTTCTTCGATGTGAAAGGGGTTGGAACTTCGGCAGTAGGAGACCAAGATATTTTAGCCCTGGAAGGTCCTGGGACCTTAGTCTTAGGCGAGGTAGATCTATCCGCGGCTCTCCGAGCTACGGCCAGATGTTTCTGGAGTTGGTCCCGGTGGCAGGCGACTTGCTTCACGAGGGCTTTAGAGCGGGCCAGCTCATCTCGAAGTAGTGATACTTGAGATACTGTGGACCGAAGATCGGCCGTGGTGGTATCCAACTTGGCCTCCAGCTCTTCTATCTGGAGTGTGAAGCTCGTCACCGTGGCCTCATACTGGCCCCTCCAGTACCGATTCTTGGACCGAGACGCTTCAACTTCAAGGCGATAATCCTTCCGGGTGGCGAGCGCATCTCGGTATTCCGCAATATTTAGCTCGTCGGTTTCGTGATCGCGGACGAGATTCCGAATTCGAGCCTCGATCCGGGGAAGATCAACTTTTCCAAATCGAATGACCTCGTCCACGCGGATCTGCAAGTCTTGGGCTCGGCGATGCTCAGCCCGATAGGCCTGCTGGAGGGCCCTATGATTGTCAGCAAGGGTCTTTATAACTTGGGCTCGTTCCATCGCCAGCTGGATCGCTTCCCACGCCCGGGTAACACTCGCATAATCGGGGGGCTCCCCGACGAGGCCTACAGTCGGAATAACCAAGGCAGGGTCAGGTCCAGGCAGTGGAGGGGTAGACCAACGGCCAGGTGCTGGGGGTTCGTCAGAAAAAAACCTGGAAGAGGTCACTGGTGAATAAAGGGTGGGTGAGTTGGTGAATACGGAAGATCGTCAAGCACATGGACACCTACTTATATGTTGAGGAGACGGGACAAGGATGCACGGGGTCTTGCCGCAGTTCGGAAGACCAGCGCGCAGGGGACAGCTGTGGAGAAGTGCCAGAAAAATGGGGGCCCTTCGTAGTTATTATAATAACTGGCGTGAAAGATCTCGGCCACTCTCTTGAATGAGTGACAGGGAGTGACCAGGGCCCCGAACTGGTCCAAGGTCTCAAGTTCGAAGAAGGTACTAGGATCCCCTACACTACAGACCAAAGGACCAGCTGCTAGGGCAGTTTAGGTTGACCTCAGGTAACAGGTGGGTCCCAGACAACAGGTGGACCCAGGTGACCGGTGGACCTCAGGTGACAGGTGGAACCAGGTGACAGGTGGACCCAGGTGACCGGTGGACCCAGGTAACAGGTGGACCCCAGGTAACAGGTGGACCCAGGTAACATGTGGACCCCAGGTAACATGTGGACCCCAGGCAACAGGTTGACCCAGGTGACAGGTGGACCCCAGGTAACAGGTGGACCCCAAGCAACAGGTTGACCCAGGTGACAGGTGGACCCCTGGTAACAGGTGGACCTCAGGTAACAAGGGCCCAGGGGTACCGAGGACCAGGGGTACAGGGGCTCAGTATTACCGGGGATCAGGGGAACAGGGGTACCGAGGCCCAGGGGTACCAGGGCCCAATGTCCGAGGGTGTAGAACCGGTACACAGAATATCGAAGATTACAGAAAGTACAGGGTACCAAGGAGCCAGTTTTTCCTTCAAGAGTCGACACGGGGCACTATCTAGATCAAAGGGTCAAGGGTAGGCAAGAAAAGCATACAAAGTATAAGGTAAATAAACACACTCGAATTTGCTTTACACGTGGCAGCTTTAAGCGCTCCTCCTAAGCTTCTCCGTCGCTTCACCTCTTCCGGGCGGGATACCCTTTGGCCCCCGACGTCCAGCAGGTGTTAGACGGCTCAAGCAACGCAAGTTGAACCTCAGGATAGTTGGCCTGAGGTGTCAAGTAAGTGTCAACACTCTACGACCCGCTACAGGAAGCGGTTTCCCTACGGGGAAGAGCACAAAGGGGTCCAAGGACCAAGAACAGTCAGCCACCAAAGGGGTACGCAGTACCAGGTGCATCGCTCTCGACTAAGTCGATTGAGCCCAAGAAACCCGGTCCCAAGTGAAGTATATCCACTCGGGGACCACCAAGTCCAAGTCCTATACAAAGACCAAGTCTTTAAGTCTTCTGCGTCTAACGAGAGCAAGACCAGCCAAGCCGACGGGTACACAAGGTGAGACCCAAGGCCAATACGACACGGTATCGAGGTACCCCCTCCGTAAGTCGGCAGTCCGGCGCTGTGTGTGTTTGTGGATCTCCTACGTTGTTTGAGAATCCACTCCACAGCATACCGCTTGGGGTGGTTACTGCCGGTTTGGCTACATCAGTATCTTTCATGAGAACCTGATATTAGCCATCCTTCAGATCCAACGCGGAAAAGATAGTTGACTTTCCCATGGAATTCAACAAGACATCTTTCCGCGGGATCGGCGTTTGAGCCGGAATGGTGGCCGTGTTCAGCTTATTATAATCATGAACCACGCGCCATACACCTTTTGCTTTACGCACACAGAAAGTCGGGCTGCAATGAGGCGACTTGCTCTCATGTACATGTCCCGCCTTGGCTCGCTTGTCGAAGAACTCATCGATGTAATCGATTTATTCCTTCGGCAACGGCCATTGCCTGTTCACACAATACTTGGTGCCAGGCTTCAGGTCAATCTCGAGCTGATGCCCCTATCGGCCGGTAGGCGGCTCGGCACTTCTGCTGGAAACACATCACAGTGTTTCCACAGAACATCGTAGAACGGACTGTCCTTCAAAGCATCCCAGCCTTGAACAGCGAACCCCTCCTTTATGTCGGTCTCCAAGACGCTCTCATCCATTGTGGATGAAGAGAAACAGTCCACCACGTTCTCTTCTGGAACTGGTGCGACTATCTCGTGGATCTTTCCTTCCTTTAGTTCGGACAGGAACAGATCCCACGTCATCTCCGAGAGATTTACTATCTTCTCGGCAGATGCCAAGACAAGTTGGAGCACCTCAACTGAGGATGCCTCCGGCATTTTGTCTTAGACGGCCTCGAACAACTCGTTCGTAGGTCCGTCCTCTTGGACCGAGACTGATCCAAGGGTCACTCGTTTCGACGTGCCTTTGATCGTCTTAATACGTCTGGTGCTCGTTCTTCGAGTCACCACGACCTTTAACCTGGAAGAAGGTGTTGTTGATGTATTAGCCAACGCACTATTTCCAACCGCACCAGGTTCATGGCTCTGTGCCGGTTCTTGGGGCGCTTGACTTCCTGTCAGCCCACTATCAACTGCCGCAGGATCTCAGCTTTTTGCAGGACTATTGGACGCATGACTACTTGTCATCGCCCCATTCACTACACCAGTCTTTTCGACCTGGGTGGGAATATTTGTCACCTGGCTTTCTGCCAGAACACTTCCAACTACTCCAGGTTCAACGGGCTGATAGTACCCGGTGTCAATTGGCAAACCGTCATCGCACCCAAGAATGTGTTAAAAACAGCATCAGCCACATAAGCCTCTCGCAGGAGCACATCCTTTCCGGTGTCTTGCGTAGAGCTATCGACTGTGTGTGTACGCCAGTCTATCCATGGTTGGTGTTTAGCCAACCAAGGCATGCCTAGGATGAGTTCATACGGACTCTCCATACCTAGCACTGTGAACTCCTCTTTACAAAAGAAGTCACTGAAACTGAAGGCGAGTTCAACTTGAACTCCCTCCGATTTAACGAGCGCGCCGTTCGCTAAACGAACGATCGCCTCTTCTCGCTTGCCATCCTGGCAAAGCGACTCATAACTCGCCGGACTCTTTTTCAGGGCCGCAAGTTTCACAAATTGCTTTGGTGCACCCGACTTCACGAGAAGGGTCATCACTTGGTCATAGCCTCGTACTCGAGCGCTATAGACCAAAAGGGTTGAGGTCCGACCTTTCGGAACCTCAGGGACTATGCTACCCATTTGTTCGATCACTCTGAACTTAGAGGTAGCTTCAGAGTCCGCAACAGTAGGGCATCCCGCCCCTACTGCGCTCCCGCATTTCCCGACCCATCTTGGGCAGGTGCTGAACCCGTGCGTCGTTCACGCTGGTATTTTGCAGCTCCCTTCGGGTTGGGAGACCTTTTGCTGGCTGCCTTAGCACCAGAAGCTACTTTGGCATAGCAGCGAGCCATCATATGGCCTCGCTTGCCGCACTTGTAGCAGAACACATCTGCATTGCCTAACTCCATAGGAGTGGCATCAGACTTCTCGGACGACGGCCTGTAATAGGCTGTCGCCGAGGCGCTGTTGTAGGATTGGTCCTCAACTAAGGCAATGTCAATTGCCTCTTCCATCGTCGCTGGCACCTTTCTAAAAAGGGCCTGACGCGATGGTCCGTGCCTAAGTCCATTCATGAACTTGGCCACCTTGATACGCTCTGGTATCGGTTTCCCAGTAATGGACGCCGACAGCGAACGCATCTCCTGCACAAATTCTTGCAGAGAGCGTTTCGCCTGTCGTGCTCCAAAGAAGCGCGCCTGAAGTAACACTTCGTTGTTAGGCGGCTGATACATGGCGCGAATCTTTGTTTTAAATATCGCCCATGATGGGAATGCATCAGCATTTGCCATCAGCGCAGAGTATGCACACTCTGACGCTTTGCCACGCAAGTTGGACATGGCATACGACATACCATCCTGGTGTCGTCTTCGATGAGCAGCGCCACACCACATTGCTCAGCTGCTAATAGCCAGTGAACAATCGTGTGAGGGCTAGTTCCATAGAACTTCGGAGGGTCCATCCGAATGGGCCTCGGTTGAGTAGGCAGGGCAGAGAGCGTCTCAACAGTCCTGTTGGGCGCCTCATTCCGTGCCTGCTCAAGCCTAAGCTCATCCTGAGTCTTAGTGATGGACTCAGCGGTGGTTTGGCTGTTTACCTCGTACGCGTTTCTACGCTGTCTGAGCACAAACGCCTCGAATTGCTCCAACTGAGCAACATGTTGCTCAGGAGGACAATGCAAGAGATTGACCAGGGCTTGTTCACCAAGTCCCTGCGCCATATGCTCTGCCAACTCCCTATGATGTTGAAAGAGGTGAGGGAAGTCACTCCAGTCCATATTAAGGACCATGTCAACCACACGCACGCTCAGAGAGACGGGTCGTGGGAAGGACTACTAGTGCTACCAAGTGTAGACGGGCACTTCTACGAAGTTGCCTCGTACTACGAGCACACACCTTATGCCACAAGCGAGGAAGCGGTTATACCGTCTTACCTTCGCGTGCGAGGGTGGTTGGGAGGTTGGTCGACTGCTTAAGCAGTCGTACCACCAGTTGCCTCTCGCTTAAGCGAGAGTGCAACGAACTTCTTAACACTTAGAACACCGACGTCACGCAGAAGTTTCTCAACTTCTCGTGCGTGGTGTGTTCGTTTAAGTAAATTCAAGAATGAGCTACATTTAATGAATTATAATTAAAATATAAACTTAACTACTGATTGGCTATATATGTATATAGATCGGATACGCGACTCTTTAGAAGCGTATCCTGACGCATGATCTTAAATGCTCGCGAATGACGTCCTTCTGGGACGTCGCGATGCCTAGCTTCAACTAGCGTCATCCCTTCCTATGTGAATCCATCAATGGATATCACATTCACGTGGTGGATCACATTTGTGTATCACACCCAAGTGACAGGTCAAAAGTAATCATGGATACTTTTAGACCAAACATTAAGTATATTTCTTAATGTTTGCGTGTAACTGTAGATGCCCTGACACACATCCAGTGTTGCATCAGAAATTAGCAAAAGGAAATGGTAAAATTATTAGAAAACAAATACATTTATCGAGTAGGTAGGTAACTATGATGACTAGTCAAGGCTTCCTTAGCAGCAAAGCCACACAAGTTCTCCGACCTCCGAAGACTATGCGCATAAATCGCGGGATCAGCAGCTTCAAGGTTCCTCTGTGATGGCCTTCTCCAGATGTAAAGCATAATATTCAATTGCAGCTTGCATTATTGCGCTTCCATACACCGTGTTCTTACCTTCTTTCTTTATCGAATCCACCTCCTTAAGCACAGTGTTGATAGGAATTTTGGAGTTTTTCCAGAATTTTAGCAAACTACTTTTCTCTTCTTCTACTAGAGAAAGAGTGACATCAGATACCTTAGCGTATCTTAAAAAGACTCCCAAAGGTTGTTCTCGTAAAACCTTCTTTAATTCCAATAAATTGGGTCTTTTGGATTGCATAAAATAGTGACTGGTAAAGTAATTTACCCAAAAATCTACTCGACAATTGTCGAATCCTTTGTCAAGGTCGAGCATAGTGAAGACATCATTTGGCGTCTTACCTTGTGATACCCAGTGGTTTGTAATTGTTTTTCCCAGTTTCAACGCGACTTCGTAATCTGGGGCCCTGCTTGCAGCGATCGCCAAAGTTTCCAAGGAATAAAAGTTCAGTAGTGTCTCAAGCACGAATTCAAACACCTTAGAGTTAGCGTCTCTTTTCTCGCAATAAATGTATAGGTATTGGATCCAGTACTCCATCTGCGGCTTTTCGAAAAGAGAGATTCCTGCTAAATGAAGCTCATAATTTTGGAAAACTTCACGAGGGTCTATATCCTTATTAGCGTAGCGAATGTTCAATTCACTTAGAATTTTGGGCAGCTCGTCCTTATCAAAACCACTTAAGACGGTGTTGAACATATAAACATCTTTCTGGTTTGCTTCCAAGTTTTCCTTTAATGTACGCAAGTCGATCGCACGTTTCACAAAGTCATTCACCCTGTCGTTTATTGAGAATGTGCCTGTTTCGTGTCCAGATTTGATATTTGCGATGTTGGCGCCCGCCATTTCATGGCTTGCCGCCAAATTGCTTGTACTTGTAGATGCCTCGCTTAAGATGTAAGACGTCACCTCTTCTCCGCCCAAGTTGAAGCTATTCATCCTCTCTTCTGCATCTTCGCTGTGTGTTTGCTCTTGGACTCTCAACTGCCTCACGACCTCAACTTGACCATCTGAGGTGACGACGTCCGACGGCTCTACATGAGCACCAACACCCACTGGACGGGTAACAGCAGCGAAAAGTATCAGGACGCAGGGAAGGTGCATGGATTGGTTGCGTAAACGTGCTTGAGGTGTGGCGGCCAAGTTTAGAAATGACAAAGGGCGACTGTGAAATGACTGAAGGAGAAGTAGGTAAAAACACGAGATCACGAGCGGATTTGACTTAAGAGATACAGACGCATCTGTTCAACATGCGGGCTATTCTAATGCTAGTTAGCATCGCTGGACTGTGTTCAAGCCCCGGCTCTCAGATTGTCTGGCTATGGCACGCTGACGTATCATCAGACGGGTTCCTTGTATTTCTGTGTCGGATCGCCGACACTCTCGCTTCACAATGGCTCGAAAATGTCACATGCTGGTTTCCCAAAATTCATGAATGCTACCGGCAATGGCCACGTCGGCTTGCTGGGATGTTACTTGGCTGCATTGTGGCGCAAAGGCTGCTCAGGATGTGCCATAGGCGGCCCAACCTCGTCAGATTGTCACGGATTGACTGTTCTTGGACCACTTTTGGATAGTCCTGACGCGCGTCTGCTTGCACTAAAGCTTTGGCGACGTCCAATCTCCCATCTTTCTCCTGTCTAATGGCATACGAGCTTCTGCCAGCATCTCGATTGATGCCGTGTTTGCAGTCATGAAAGAGCGACATACATCCGACAATGAAGCCAACTCAGCGGTATGTCATGTTATTCAGGACGGACAGATTGTGGACAGGAAATGGGCAGATATCACTCAAGGTTGAAGACTATTAACAGATCCGTAATCGAGAAGTTATTCATGCAGATGTACTCGTGCTTGATGTCGCAGAGCCTGCAAGTGAACCTTCGAGCGGCATTTGTTACGTGGAGACCACGAGTATGGATGGAGAAACAAACGTCAAGCTGCGACAAGCTGTGGCTGCTACGATGAACGCATTGTCAAACCCGGCAGAACTGGCCGTGCTGCGCGGTGTCGTCAAATGTTAACAGCCCAACCCACACATCAACAAATTTGCAGGCAAAGTAGAAATCACGGTATGTGATGATGGTGGTGTCGAGGTCATGCCGCTTTCGGTCAAGAACGTGCTGGTATGGCTCAGGTATGACGGAAATTGGACGCGCTGCACTGACTCGTGCTGGAAAGCCGAATCCATCGGAGCCTAAGCTGGACCGAGCGTCAAGGAACTACCGTTTGTGAACTTTGTTGACGAGACACTGTTCGACGGAATGAAGGGAAGTGCTGATGAAGAGCAAAAGGAGAAGATGCTCCAGTTTTTCGAGCACCTTGCTGTATGTCACACAGTGATCCCTGAAAAGCTAGAGCCTGGAGAAGTTCGTCTATCAGCGTCATCTCCTGATGAACAGGCTCTTGTGGCTGGCGCAGCCTTTGCAGGGTTCAAGTTCAAAAGTCGTAGTGTAGGAACTGCGATGGTGGAGGTTCTAGGAGAACGCGTGACCTATAAGGTGCTGGACGTGCTCGAGTTTAACAGCACGAGAAAGCGCATGTCTGTTGTCGTGCGCAAATCATCAGGGGAGCTGTTGCTCTACACGAAGGGAGCTGACATGATGATTTATCAACGCTTGAAGGATGGCCCTGCAATGCAAAAACTCAAGAATATTACACGAGACCATATGGAAAAGTACGCCGACGATGGCTTGCGTACGTTGGCGCTTGCCATAAAGAAGCTTGATCCGCACTGGTTCCAACAATGGAAGGTGCGATTCGATGATGCACAGGGTAACGTGGCCGAAATCGACCGACGCAAAGATGGGAAGCCAAATGCTATTGATGATCTGATGGAAGAAATTGAACAAGGACTGGAGCTGATTGGAGCGACGGCAATCGAAGATAAATTACAGGAGGGTGTTCCGCAATGCTTGGCAAATTTGACGAAAGCTGGCATCAAGGTCTGGATGCTTACGGGAGACAAGGAAGAGACTGCAATTAACATCTCGTATGCATGCTCACTGCTCGGTAACTCGATTCAGCAAGTCGTTGTAAATGCCACCACATGCCCGGATGAGGAAACGCTCCGTACAAAACTGAATACAGCAGCTCGTGAGTTTATGGACAATGCGAAAGGAATGGCGGGTGGAACCGAGAAGGAAATCTCGCTAATTATTGACGGCGAGGCATTGGAGATGGCGCTTCGTCCTGAAATCGCGCCACACCTGCTGTCATTTGCCAAGTTATGTCGTGCCGTGATCTGCAACCGTGTATCTCCTGCTCAAAAGGCAGAGATGGTGAAGCTTGTAAGGGACAATATCACTTCAGTACGAACTCTAGCTATTGGTGATGGAGCCAACGATGTTGCTATGATCCAGGCTGCTCATGTCGGTGTGGGCATTTCTGGACAGGAAGGTATGCAGGCAGTGAACTCAAGTGACTATGCTATTGCCCAGTTTCGATTCCTGGAACGGCTGTTGCTTGTTCACGGACGTTGGAACTACATCCGCATTTCTAAACTGGTTCTGTACATGTTCTATAAGAACATTACACTTGTCCTGGCGCAGTACTGGTACGGCTACCTATCGGGCGCTTCTGGATCAAAAATGTACTGGGAAATCGGTGTTCAGCTGTATAACATTGCCTTTACGGGTCTGCCTATTGTCGTGGTGGGTGTTTTGGATAAGGACTTGCCAGCACCATTCAGCATCGAGTACCCGGACTTGTACCGTCGCGGCCCAGATCGATTCTTCTTCAACATGTACACCTTCTTTCGCTGGGTCGCTGCTGCTTTCTATGAATCGCTGGTTATCTTTGTGGTAATGTCTTATGGATTCAACGCGTCCGACAAGGCGGCAGGCAGTGAGTCTCGAGTGGAATTCGGCATGATTGCATTTTCGCTGACAGTTTTGATCGTGAACATTAAGATTTGGATGATCGCGGATCGATGGACAGTCCTGTCGTTTTTCTTATGGTTTGGAAGTATGATGGCATGGTTTGTTTTCGCAACCATATGCACCCAGACTCCGTACATTGCGACATTTAATGTCGGCTACGACGAGTATGGAGCGTTTATTCCCACTGCCAAAAATTGGGGATACCTCCTCGTGCTGATCATGGGATGCGCGTTAGCGCTCGGTCGTCACATTGCGTATAACCTTTACCAGCGTACGTTCCACCCAGATCTCGCACAGCTTCTTCAGGAAACAATGGGAGGCGCAAAGTACAAACGTCGTCTCACTATTAACCACGTGGAAGAGCAAACGTTGTCGATGTCCTTGGATGACGTCCATGCAACCAGTTACTTGACCGATTTCGGCCACACTGATGCCGAGATTGTCAAGGCTCAGCACCATGAACAGCAGCGAAACTAGAGTCTGTCAAGCACTGCCGGTACATTTGCAGTATCCGGCAATTCCGGCGTCCCAGACAGCTATTCAACCAGTGTATATCGCGACTCTATGTCCGAGGACGGTAATCGCGTTCCAACAAAGATGTTCCATCCAACAACAACAAATCAACGTACTACGGGTTATGCCTTCAGTTGTGACAAAGAGACGACATTAGCCGAGTCGTATATTGCCTCCAATTCGTGTCGGCTCTCCGATGCTATCTCAACAGCTATGCGCAACTCAACTTCAAGTTAATGAGAGACACGGTTTCCAATACATTGAGCTGACTCGATTGTACTTACGTTTCGACAATGACCACGAATCGATCATTCACCAGTTTTGACAAGGATCAGCTCTACAATCTCTGTATGTGGGAATTGGAAACCTGCTTACATTCCGTCGAGTATCGTTGCTCTGTGGTAAACGATTCTTGTCTGACTTAGCATTTATTTCAGCCACGCGTAGTGGTACCCGCATCCGAACAGCAAATACTGCTGACCAAAGACGTGAACACCGAGGTCTCTTGAGAAATTTTATTAATGTAATGAGCGGAGCAAGGGATCCCAAGTACGTAGTAGGCGTTGATGATTGCGCCAAGTTTTGCTCACCGGCAACTCGAAACACGCCCATTGCACAGTTTCTTTTGCATCTAGAATATTAAATGGCATCCAGACTTCCAACACACTTGCAGCTTGCGCAATGCTGTCAATATTGATTGTTTGCAATAAAACTCGGCAAGCTCCACCGCGTCGCGTGCAGAACGACACAGAAACATTGATAGCTGTTCGCTTGCCATGATGCAAGCTGTAGAGAGGAAGTCGGCGGCACTGTGATAAAAGGATTCTGACATTGTTATTAGTGTTATCTTTTTCGTGCTAGCATGATGGACTAGTTGTTCTTGTTCTCCATCACTCTTGTCCAATCAATCACCCATCCACGCACCTGTCCAATCAATCGCTCAACTGATCCTCGAACGCCTTCCTAAGTCGTCAGCCGTTTCCTCAACTGTAACTTCAACCGTGCCTTTTTCTAACACTCCTCCTCGGCTACGACTTACCGTCCTAACCTAGGCTGATCATCTCACACAGCGCCACGAGCTTGACTGCACCTAGCGCCTTCGTCAAAAGATCCGCTAGTTGTTGCTCCGAGCGGACGTACTGCGACACGATGATCCCGCGTCGAGCGAAGTCGCACACGAACTTCGTGCGAACATCGATGTGCTTGGCCTTTAGAGATGACGCCTCGCCTGCCAGCTGCTTCAGTGCCGCCTGATTGTCGACGTGGAGTACCATCGGTAGCGCCGGCGGCTTACCGATCTCGGTTAGCATCTCCCTGATACCAAGAAGCTCGCGCGCCTGCTCCGATGCAGCGACGAACTCCGCTTCCATCGTCGAGAGCGAGACGCCGCCTTGCTTCTTCGACGTCCAGCTGACCGGCATGCCGTTCAGGCGGATGATGCCGCCAGTCAAGGACTTTCTGTCACTCTTTTCCGCCGCAAAATCGGCGTCCGAGTACGCCTCGAGCTGGATCTTGCCGTCGAGGTGCTTCGCTGGTTCCATCCGAAGCTTGTAGTCCCGCGTCCCCTTCAGGTACCGCGCGATGCGTTTGGCAAGCTTCATATCGTGGAGTCGCGGCTGATGAGTCTGACGCGTCGCCTTGTGCACGGCGAACGCAATGTCCGGCCGTGTGCAACGCGCGATCCACAGAAGACTGCCGACGAGGGACTGGAACGTCTTGATTGTTGGCGCCTTCTGCACCTTAGTCTCGGTGAGCAGCGCGCTGTCATCTGGTAGCACGTCGTAGCAGTCAGCCCCAATTGGTGCTTTCGTCGGGTTTGCATCCTCGATCCCATGCTCACGCAGGAGCTCGCCGATCGCCTCGGCCTGGTCGAGGACGTAGCCGCCACTGTTATCAATCGTGACACGCATGCCGAGGAACTTGCTAACGGTACCAAGGTCCTTTATCGACAAGCTGCCGAGCTTGACGAAGAATCGGTCGACGGCTGCAGCGTCCGTGCCGATAGCAAGTAGATTGTCGACGTAGACGCCCACGATGACTAACTGTCCACCATCGACTTGGTAGTATAGACACATGTCGGAAATACATTGCCGGAAGCCGGCTTCGAGCAGCCGAGCGTGCAGGAGCTAGCTCCAGAGTCGGCCAGCCTGCTTAAGGCCGTACAGACTCTTTCGTAACTGCAGCACTACTTCCTTCTTTTTCGCTGCGCCTACCATCTTGAGCGCGTCTTGATCGATTGTCATTGCCTGCGGCACCTGGAGTAGTATCTCCAAGTGCGCTTCCTTGTCAGCCTTGACATACGCGTTGGGGATGTCGCCATGCTTTGCTGGGACAACCCATATCGCCGCAAGCGCCAAGATCACCTTCACGGTCGACATGTCCATGACAGCCGCAAATGTAAGCTGGTAGTCGACCCCAAAAACTTGCTCGTTGCCGCAGGCGACCAGTCGAGCCTTCAAGCGCTCTATCTCACCGTGCGCCTCGGTCTTGGTCTTGAAGACCCACTTCGTGTGCAGAGTGTTGCTTCCCGGAGGCCGCTTGATCAAGCGCCACACGCCATTGTCTTCTAGGGCTTGGAGCTCTTCGCGCATGGCCTTTTCCCAGCCTTCACGCTTAGTGCTGCGTAGCGCTTCACCGTAGTTCTTGGGATCGCACTCATACACATGAGCCACCACGCTGTCGTCGCCAGCTGGCTCCTCCTGATGGGCGGCCGCATGTGCGCGTTTGGTAGCGCCGCGCGTCCGGTGAGCCGCGCGTGTCCACGACTTCGATTTCTTCTTGCCGCTGCGTATCGTCGGCGATGCGGCATCGTCAGCAGCCGGCAACTCTTTGCTTGTTGTTGCTGTTGCCGCTGGATCCACGGCTTGATCTTCATACTCGAGCGCGCGCTGCAGCTGACCATTCTGCTCTGCGCTGAGCGTCTCGACGTTGCGCACATGCTGCGTGATCGTGACCTTGTTCTCCTTTTGGAGGAAGACGCGAAAGCCCTTAGTCTCGTCGCTCCGCCCAATAATCACGCCGACTTGTGCGCGCTGCGCGAGTGAGTTCTTGCCTGGGTCACGGTAGACCGAGCAGATAGAGCCAAAGGCGACGATGTCGCGCAGATCCGGCACTTGCTTCGTCAGTACCTCGATCGGCGACGCGCGCTTCGCATTCGCGCTCGTTGGGCTGCGGTTGAGGATGTACGCCGCGTACTCAACCGCATCGCCCCAAAACGTCAATGGCAGTCGGCTGGCAAAGATCATGCTGCGCGCCATGTTCAGGATCGTCCTGTGCATGCGCTCGGCCTTGCCGTTTGACGCCTGATTCCTCGCCTCGCTGATCTGCCGCGCGACGCCCGTTCGCTTGCAGAAGAGGTCTACATTCGCGTATTCGCCGCCGCCATCAGTGCGTAGCACGTGGATCCGGCAGTCGAACTGGCGCTCAAAGAACGCGAGGAAGTGCTCAAACTTCTTGGCCGCCTTGTCCTTTGTAGGCGCCAGGAAGACGCGACAGTAGTTCGACTTATGATCGACAAAGTTGACAATGTAACGATTGTGCAATCGATCCTTCGGGGTCATCGGACCCTTGAGGTCTGAGCAGATCACCCCGCCAACTCTGTCGATCGGCGAGTTTGATCCAGTGTCCTTCTTCGACTGCACGCTCCTTGTTTGCTTGCCCTGTGCGCAAGAGATGCACGTCGGGCGCTTGCGATCCGTTAGCACGATGCCGGACGCGGGGTCTCTCGCCATGCGCTCGACGGTGTCGTACGCGAGATGCCCAAGCCTTTGGTGGAAGTGCAGCAGCGAGCCGCTTTGCGTGTCCGACTCGGGTTCTTCCGGAGCTGCCTGGCTCGTCAGGATCGCCATGAGCGCGTCTCTAGGCGCTCGTCGCTCGCGAGCCGCTGCAACTGTCTGGACGTAGAGCACATTGTGGTCCATCGCCACATCGAACGCGACTTGGCCATTGCTGCGTCGTGCCAACACGCGCGACTCGCCGTCGTAGACGAGCCCAAAACCCTTGATCTCGAGCTTACCGTAGGACATGATGTTGCGCGATAACTCGGGCGCCAGATACACGTCCGTCAGCGTCACATCTTGCTGCTGTCCTCTCGCGAGCACAGTCAGCACGACGCTTCCGACTTGCGTTAACTTGATGGTCTCCCCATCTGCCAAGTGGCACTCTTGATCGCAGTCCCTCGCGTCGCGCAGCAGGGTTGCGTCGTTCACAAGGTGGCGGCTGGAACCGCTATCGAGTATCCAGTCGTCATCTTCGTCATCGCTGTCGTCACCAATCCCCATCGCCAGGCTTTGACCGGTGGCGCGCGAGCCGTTGCGACCTCTTCCTTCACCAACAGCTAGCGTGATGCTGCCGCCGTCTTTTGGGCCTCTTCCCCTCTTCTTGTCGTCATTCTTCTTGCTGCGACAGTCCTTCTTTAGATGACCGACCTTCCCACACCCGTGGCAAGTGCGTGTCTCTTTGCGCGACACGGACTCGTCCACGTGCGCGACGACCTCCTTCCCGAAGGATCTTCCTGATCTAGCTTCCATCTCGATTGCTTGCGCGAAGTGCGCGAGCTCTTCCGCGTGCACGAGGTAGTCGGTGCGGTGCGTCTGGTACTTCGCCATGAGTATTGTAGACAGCTCAGACGAGGCGTAGCGCACGATGTTGTCCAGAACCTGCTGCTCAGCGCCGCCCGCAGCGTCGCTGACAGCGACCAGATACAAGTAGTGTTCTGGCCAGGATCTCTTGCTTTCTTTCTTCGCCGTGAAGAGTTTCATCGCTTGAGCGGCGGTTATCGTCGTCTTGAACGTGTCCAGCATGCGCTGCATCACGTACTGCAATGTAGGCAGCACGGCCCACCACGTGTCGACCTGCTTGCTGAAATACCGCTCGGCAGTGCCAGTGAGTTACTGCCCGAGCACGTCAGTCTTCACATTCTCGCTCCACAGGAAACCGCAAGACTCCTGTGCCATGTCGACCTGGCGCCAAAACGTCTTGCCCCAGTCGAAGAAGCCGGACCCGAGTCCAACGTACACCTCAGTGCCATCGAACTTGCGGATCGCCAGCTTGCGCTGCCTGGCATCCGGAGTGCGATACTGCATCGGCATTACTTGTTGCTGCTGCTGTACTGGCTGCCCTGGAGCTGCCGGCATCGTCTGAGGCACTGGTGCCGGCTGGTATGGTGGCAATGGGGCAGGCGGCTGAGGCAACGGATCAGCACGCTGCTGCAGCTGCTCTCTCGCTCGCATCCGTAGGTCTTCGAGCCGCGCTGGTGCACGCCGCAGTTGCTGCTGAGACTGCCGATCGTGCAAGTCCTCAAGCTCCATTGCGCCGCCGTGGAGTCGCCCTGCGAAGTCCGCCCCGAGCTCTGATCGGAACAGCTCGCTCTCGTGAGCGCCACGCATGCGCTCGTCTTCGTCCATGCGTGCTTGGGATGCTTCTATCTTCTGCATTCGCAAGTCCATGCCCGTGAGCATCTTGAGGACCCTCTCCAGTGCGTCAGGCTCCGGGCTCCTTGCGTGAGCGGTAGGAGAGACGACCGTAGCAGGCGCGGCCGCGGCCCT
The DNA here is from genome assembly GCA_947646735.1 of Peronospora farinosa. Taxonomy (NCBI): domain Eukaryota; phylum Oomycota; class Peronosporomycetes; order Peronosporales; family Peronosporaceae; genus Peronospora; species Peronospora farinosa. Next base: position 158,509 of record CANTFK010000218.1, read on the forward strand.
TTCGTGACCGGTTGCCGGCGGCGCCTGTGCCGCGTTGGTGTCGTCGTTTGCTTCCCGTCTTGGGCTCATAACCTGTTCGCTTGCCATGATGCAAGCTGTAGAGAGGAAGTCGGCGGCACTGTGATAAAAGGATTCTGACATTGTTATTAGTGTTATCTTTTTCGTGCTAGCATGATGGACTAGTTGTTCTTGTTCTCCATCACTCTTGTCCAATCAATCACCCATCCACGCACCTGTCCAATCAATCGCTCAACTGATCCTCGAACGCCTTCCTAAGTCGTCAGCCGTTTCCTCAACTGTAACTTCAACCGTGCCTTTTTCTAACAATAGCTTCAGCAGCAACACCACACCGCATGAAACTGTGGTCTGCTTTGGCAAAGTGGCCCTTACAATTGCCGAGTAGATGTTTGCTGCATCAGACAGGATGGTTGTCGGACTTGGCATCTACGTCGATAGCCTCATGTTTAGTTTTTACTCTTCTCAAGGTCGAAGACACTGGACGATGTCATTTTGAACTAAAGGAAAAATGAGAAGCTCTGTTGACATTGAGAGGCGGAGTTGCCTGTCAAGCATTAAGCTTCTGACACAAGACGTAGAGCTGACTAAAGAAAAGCTTGCCTTGAGGGTTGTTTTTGAGTTGGTGAAGTCAATGGAGCCAGCGGATATGAAGAAAAGCTCCTTGAAAGTACTGGATGCTCTAATCAAGCACATGCTCATGGCAAATTAAAAGACACGGAACCGTGAAGAAAGACAAAGACTAACAAAGATGCGGAGATCGTGCCGAAGCTGGTTAATGTAGTGTTGCAATGAATAAAGAGACTGCAGACTTGCTCATTACAATTGGAGCCATGTATTCTGCTAAGAATGGTAAGAGGCTAGATGTACTATCCGTTCAATACGAAAGACAAAACCAAGTTTAGAAGTTTGAAGAAAGCAAATGCTTATCACATGTACAAATCAAGCAGTTGCAAGTTGCAGCTCAGTTGTCTCAAGCATCTCTACATTAGTTCAATTCGAACTGTATTCGTACGACCATCACGTTTTTAACTCGAGCACGGTCACTTCACTGAGCATGATCACTCTGCTGTCCGCTTCTGTGCTTCTCTGGCGAGCTCCACCCACGTCCAGCGTTCTAATAGCATATACAACTGCAACGAAGCAGCCACAAACATGCCGAAACCAAAACCCATCCAGAGCCCCTCGACGCCCAGAAAGAAGTGGAAACCCAGCAGTCCAGCAGCAGGAATGCCACACACGTAGTAGGCTACCGCATTTACAGTTGCTGCCACTTTTTGCTTGCCCGCTCCTCGAAAAATGCCCTGCGTTACCGCATTGAGGCCATCCAGCACTTCTAGTGGCGCCCAAACCGCCAACACGCCAGCTGCTCGCGTGATACCTTGAGCGTCATCTAGAAAAAGTTTTGGAATTTCGCCGCGTAACAGGTATAGTGTTACTGAGAATATAGACGAAATGGCCAGGGTCAGTAGCAAGGCTACTGTGCACGCAAGTCTTGCCTGTTTGGGTGCGTTGGCACCGAGACAATTGCCAATACGGATATTGGCTGCAACGGCGAGACCAGCAAAGATCATATATAAGGTATTGTTGATATTTACCAGCACAGCGTGAGCAGTGACAGCCACAACAGCATTTGGAAGCACCCCTGCCATCAATGTCAGAAGCTCAAACGCCCACCACTCCATCGCCATCATCAAAAATCCAGGAATTCCTAGTCTTAAAAAAAGTCCGACATGTGCTATAGCTTCCCTCATATTCCAGCCACGCCACCACTGACTCAAGTGGTGCGGGTGATGATAGAAGTAAGGAATTAGCAACAACGGCAACACCATGTTGCCCAAAGACCTTGATAGAGCAACACCTTCGAACGCCATGGAAGAGTGGTACGTCAACAAGTATCCTGATACAATATTCACGACATTGCCAAAAGCTGCAATCGCCACCAGTGGCTTCATAATGTTTTGTGCTTGCAAAACTTTACGCACCAGCTCGTACAAAAAGACAAATGGTACACCAGGCAAAGACCAGCGTGAGAAAATCTGTGCTAATTTTGCCACCTCTGGATCTTGACCCATCAGTAGTAAGAAACTTTCCGAGTACCAGTTCATGAAAAATATTGGTCCAAGACAAACACCGATAATTTGAAATCCAGCTTGAAAATAAATGCCAATCTTGCCAAACCTTTTTGCACCGTACGCTTGTGAACACAGCGTATCCAGTGCTGACGTTAGCCCAAACCCAATGGAATACGCTGTAATGTTTATGAACTACAGCAACAGAACAAAACAGAACGTTCGACAAATCAATTCTAAATTCGATACAAAAAGCATTTCATAATCACGCTTCCATATTATATACCATTGTCGAAAGTGTAGCAGCAGCCACATATTGTTGTGTATGAGAAGACTTAATGTGTCCTACCAAAATGATACATGTAAAACCTGGCAGAAACTCAAGCGCCGACGTCACGACCTGCAGTATGAAAAGAGTTAGAAATATAAATTTACCATACGACGTAATGTCTCAATGAGAGTAAACTGTATGGATCAACAAACTTGATACTTACGACGGGATACACGAGTCTGAGCAAAGTCTTGATCTCCTGAGTGACACGAGGCTCTGCTTCGTCTGATATTGTAATACCATCAGTAATTTCCAAGATAATTCTTGGCGATTGCTTGGAGTCCAACAGTGGCTTCCATTCTTTAGAATTTTTCGTATAAATCGGGCTTTGAGGTTCGACCGCCATGGTGCACTGTTGGAAGTGATGAGTGGCTGACACCAGTTTTATGGGGTTTTCTGCGTCATAGAATTGTAACGTCGACTGGTAATTGTGACGTGGTAGACACGACTTATCAGTATCTTCTGCAGTTACACACAATCCCAGATTCGAGCTATTTTCTGCTTTGAAAATGTACTGATGATTGTTAATGTTAACCCCAGCATATGTAGGGTTAGGACGGACATCCGGTACAAGTGTCATTGTCTCAAATGTCCATCATCCCATCGTAATTATCAGAAAGAAGAGCATCCAAAATGAAAGAGTTGCACGTACGACAACTTTGCCACCATTGACTAATGTGGTCGGCGGTATTACGTATGACACTATAACATTAACGGCAGCAACAAACTTCCAGGAGACCTGAAGTGGACTTGCTGGTGCGATTGTTAGCAGCAACATCCACCGTAGCATGCCTTGCAATGGATCACCAGCATTACGGTATGCGTGTTCCTCTCGGCAATCATTTTGTGCGCCCTGTCCAGCGCAGTTGCTGATACTTTGCGCCTGTGACGGGGTTTACCACGTGTAGAAAACTCTATCGATAGTGACAGGGGTGCCCACACAGATTTTCATCAGTCTCGTCTTCACAATGAGACCTGCTAACATGAGACCCGCTGACATCAACACTCTGTGCGGCCAGAACGTATCCCGTGACTTTTACATCGTATCGTCCACCTCCGAATCTGAACTAGACGACATTGGTGGTGTCGAGGGCACGTCAATGTATGTGGGTGTGGCCATTAATCTGTGCTGGAATATTACTTGAGTCAAATCCAGTCGTCAACTTGTAGACCCCAAAGACAACTTGTAGACCCCAAAGACTTGAGCTGCCTCGTATGCATCGAGCCGGTCAAGTTGCATTCGTACTGCCTCTTCGCTTCCCAACGCCGGCTGTTGGAACTGTTGCGCCTATCTTGGTCCGCCCGTCTCAAAACAAACTTTCTCGAGTTGGCTACAAATGTAACTTCCACGTGGCCCTCAGCTTCCGAAACTATTGATCAATTCCACAGCATGATAATAATTTATTGGTAAGAAAGGTTGATGTCGCTACGTACAAGGTCCTGTTGTTGTTTAACAAACTCGTCCATACAACGCTGCGTATTGCTATTCCAGCCATGTAACTGTGATTTTCATTTTCATCAACTTTTTCTCGTTGTCGTTGTCGTACTTGTCGCATCCAATCGCGATTTTTCTGACGTCACAATTTTGTATTCGGTACTCAAGCACAGTCAAGCATCTGGATCTTGTGATCAAGATTGAATACTTGCCATGCGGCTTTCCGTCCAATTCATCGAAGATGTATCCAGCACTTTGGAATTGAAATTTTACAAAAATTGGTCAATTTGATCGATGTACAGTACCAGGTTTGCTTGTTTGTGATAGAAGGACACGTTTGATGGTGGTTGCTGCTTGCCTTTCAGCTGCACAAACAATGATCTGATGATTAGAAAAGTGGATTTGGACTCGATGTTACAGCGGTCAGGAGCCGCCATGGCCACGAATAAAATTAGAGATACTTTTGTCTGTGGTTGAAGAAGCCTGCAGCTCAGCTTGTCCATACGAGCGTCTCTCAGTGTGTACATGTATTCTTTACACTTTTCATTTACCAAGAAAAACGACGACGACGTTAAATTATCCAGCCCAGCGAAACCGACACGACGCCTACTAATTTGATTTCGATTTGGCATCTTCCAAACTCGGGATCAGTTGTATGGCCGGTGCAATGGTGCCAAACTCCCAGCGCAGGAGTGTCGTCACCATATCCGCCGCGTTGCGGTGCGCATCGAAAGTCGAGCCGTAATTGTTCTTACCAGACCACCGCACTTGCACGTACTTGTCTTCTCCAGTAATGCGGTCGGACACTTGCACTATTTCGATGGAGTATGCCAGCTCTGCCCACACGAGTGGTGCCGACGGCTCGATACCAGCACGTTCGGGAAGTAGTTTGGCGCCAGAGGTATCCGCCGGGTTGAGGCTTTGCGTCCCGATCACAAAACCAGTTGCTCGCAGATTCGAGCTTGTTTTAATTCCTTCATCGGCAAGCAAGGAGCCGTTCAAAGGCACCGTGCCCGTCATCTCCATTCGGTACCGCAATAACGTAGTTCGAAACACGGGTGATTCGTCAGGCGACCGAACGTCGCGACCGAGCACGTAGGCGTTCGTGTTTACTTCCTGCAGCATTTCCAGCCTCTGAATATCGTATTTGACCATCTGAGCGCCCTTCAAGTGCATTCCATTCACCCAAGACTTCTGCATAATCTCCAAGACCGACAATTTCTTGAATCGCTTGGTAAAGACGAACTCCATATCACTTCCTCGAACGCGTCGGCGCAAGTCCCATCCAAATAGTTCAGAATGGTCAATTGATCCGAAAACTTCATCGGTCACTTCTTCATCGGCTCTGATGTCATACTTGTCACCACTAAGCTTACGATTATTGCTGCTAAGCAGTTGGTGCTGTACACGCTTGACAGACTTTGTATTCTGCAAAATGACATCCTTGACGTCTCGTTCTGTAAACGGGTGAAATCCAAACACCGATTCGGCCTCCTGTTCATTCATCATTTTCAGCTTAAAAGGGAATGGAGAGGGCGGCTTCGAGACTGATGCTGTGAATTCATCCAAGGCCACGGTCGTCTCCATCACGCGTCGGAGTTCCAATTTCCACGACGCCTGATATTGAATTGATGCCTTGAGGTACAAATTCTCGGCACCTAATTGTTTCGACAATTCGACAGCTTGGACATATTTCCGATCGCTTGTGCTAGTGATATTCTGATCATTTTCCAACGGTTCCGAACGCAATCGGATCGATTGGTACTGTTTTTCCAGATCAGTTACTGCATCACGTAACATTTGCAATTGATCTCGTTGGCGCTGACGTGATCGTCGCATGGACTCGCGATTTTTCTGCCGCCGTATCTCAAGTGCCGATCCGGTCTCGGATTCAGTGCACAAATCCAGAACAGCGCGTGGGTTTTTCCAGTTAAGCCACATGGAGTGAATGCCCGACGATGTCACGGTTGTTTCAACCGGATTGTCCAACGTAACGGTCGTTGAAGTGTCCTCTTCACTGCTTGGACTAGTGCAACAATTACTGTCCAGTAGATTCGTAGTAAATGAGGTTTTACCCATTGTAGCCAAGTTGGTGGTGTTACGAAGGTGAGCGTTTGGCCACATGAAGCAAGTTTCGAATTTGATTGCGTATGACAAGTAAGCGATAAAATGGGAGGTATAAAAAGCTTGCAATGGTACGGTCACTGAAAAAAATGTCTCTTCAGGCACCTGTTTTTGTACCTCAGCGAATAAGTGTAACTGGGGGGGGAGAAATACAAGTCGCAGCTGCCAGAAGTGGGGGATGAATATCTTGATCTTTCTAAGGGAGATACGGAGAAAATGTGGAGACTTTCAAATGCGGGTACCAAGTCCATCACCTACGGTTTTGCATAGAACGACATAAGCGCGTGTGTATCTGATAATTACAAAGGTAGCCAATGTGGTAAAAAAACGCTTTCAATGGCCACCACACTGTAAAGAAATTACAATTATAGGCACAGCATATCCCATCTCTTTGCTGTAATAGCCCATTACATGTAATCAAGTCTAGCAAGTATTGCATTATATGTTCCTGCCGTTCACCAAGCTCTCGACCCGACAGAGGTACGTCCTCTGTGGCGTTTTTTGGTGTTTTTATAATTCTAATGTTGTAAACCCCTTTTTACTATCTCCTCTACTACATATTAGCGCCGGGTACGCCGTTTTGTGTGTGCTGCTAAGCCTCGGTATCAAGTATTTGGACGACCACGAGCCGCAGCGAGACCCGACCAAGCTAAAGAGTGATAGACTGGTGCGTCACTAGCATCTGTCAGCACGTGTTAATTCAACTTTTTGTAGAATCAAATGAGCTGACTGAGGCGTCAATTGTCTTTTTGGTCGACAGGCCTGGAGCGATTTCGATGAGGAAGCAGATACACCAAAGAATTAGCAGTTAGGAACAGCTGAGATGCCGTGAAGCTCATGTGAGCAATTGCTAATGCCAGCCACGGCGTGCAATCAACCACTGTAATTTGAATTCCGCACAAAATGACATCTTGTTTCCCCGAAACGTCCACTACGTAGTCATCGGTTCAGTAAAATATTTTGCTTTGTGATGCTAACGCCTTCACTACAGCGCAAACGCGTCGTGATTCCAGAATTATGTTTCGTATGTCTTGCCTTGCAGTCTATACTTGCACTTATCGAAACAAAGACATTCTAATGAATATACGCATACATGAAGTCGGTCCTTCGCTCTAGTTGAAGCAATCATTGCACTTTTCTGACTAGTCAAGTCAAGCAAAATCGAATCGCTACTATCTACAACCTAACGCTTTGCTCTGCACTATACATCCACAATTATTATAACTCAACATCGCATGCTTGACACTTTAAACTGAAAGATGTCGTCATTGCAACCATCGACGCGAGCTTCATTTACTAATCTGTATCGTACTCTTAACTCTATGTCAGTAAGGCCACAATAAATGAAAAGTTAATTGCATGAGAAGTGTGTTAACCTTCTACAAATTAGCCATCCAGATGGATGGCATCCAGATGTGATGGCTAATTTGTAGAAGGTTAACACACTTCTCATGCAATTAACTTTTCGTTTATTGTTTGTTCGTCAGTAACCGGATAATATTGTTCTTCCCGTGCTTCGCAGCTTAAATGGTATTGCCAAGCTTTCTCTTTGAAATGAAGTTTCGCTTTGGGCTAAAGTGTATTTAGTATTGGGTGGAAAGCTTCAAGTACGGGCAGATCTACTACCGCGCCATCCCACGCAGCTGACAAATGCTTACACATGGGAATACACCACGACGGACTGCATAAGCGGCATCATGGTGATCCCAGACCCAGGCCAGTAAAGCGTTATTGCTCTACAGCAAAAAGAATTATAATTCATTGGAGGATTGCCGTGAACTACGATGAAGAACTCTGGAGACGGTCCAGGGCTCAGCGTAGGGAAGTGCGTGGCAGATAGTAGCTTAGCAAGAGATGCCACCAATCTGTGGGCTGCGAGAATGAGACCAAGATATGTAAGAAATAGATGCTGTGCACTAGGTAGAAGCCAAAGAAAAATATATTTAGCATTTACTCCTTTCGTTTGCTCATACTACAATATTCACCCCAGCTGCACTGCGACTTGACCATGTACTTGTCAAAATGGCACTCGTCTTATTTGCTCATCTCGTACGGTAGTCTCACACTGCAACCGTGTCGCCTTGTTGGAACTGTCAAGTTGCTGCTTGGCCGTCCCATCTGTCAAGCGTTTGCCCTGTCTCTTCATGTCCTCTCTTCACGATCCACTTCCCACATGTCAAGCTGTCAGACAGCCGGTCAAACAGGTGACACTTCCCATGGTATAGCCTTGAAACCTTAAAAACCTGTCACGCACGATGGTTTATAACTATATACCAGTTGCCATAAGCCCCAGTACTGCTAAAAGTAAAGAAGCACTAGAACACATGTTTATGCGCGCAAGCCTGCTGGCAGAAGGTCATTTACCATACATAGGATAGGAGAAAGATGGGAGACTGGACGTCTTCAAAGCTTTAGTGCAAGCAAACGCGCGTCAGGACTAGAGAGAAGAGAAGAACAGACCGTCTATTTCAAACATTAAGGATTGGTAAGATGTCTGGAGTGCTTCTACCAGGACTTCGTCATTCTTCGCCTCGCTGGCTCAATCTGCTGGCTCGAGACGTCGGGCGTCACGGGGGACACTCCGAAAAGGGCACGTGGAATCGGGTATCCAGCCCGAGGTGTAAACAGTGGCTCAATGATCGCAACAAGCGCCGGGCACCACACCGATCAGTCCCGATCGACCGCTGATGCACCTGGACGGGGCCGATCAATTCACGTTCTTGGCAAGTTCACTTCGTGGGACCGAGATTCGCGCTCAGCGATCGAATCGGCGTCTTGAAGGCTGACGTAGAATAGCAGGAACTATTGGGGAAAGAGGGAATAATAACCGCGGTCGTCGATCCTCTCCCCCCGGGGGTAACAGGGTTGCTGCTCCCCTTACGGTTCGCACGCTGCGCTTGCCCCCCATAGCGCACGCAGCAGAGGGAAAACCTCCCCCCTCTTATCCTGGGCCTCCCGTTGGAGGGACTTCCCGCCCTGGTCGGAGGGGGCCGGTTGACCGGCTCTTTAAAGGTCTTCGTCTCTTGGCCGTTATTGCTCGAAGACGCGAATTGGGAAACGCGCGTCAGGACTATTTAAAAGTGGTCCAAGAACAGTCAATCCGTGACAATTCGGCGAGGTTGGGCCGCCTATGGGACATTCTGTACAGCCTTTGCGCCACAATGCAAACGAGTAACATTCCAGCAAGCCGACGTGGCCATCGCCGGCAGCATTTATGAATTCTGGGAAACCACCATGTGACATTTTCGAGCCATTGTGAAGCGAGAGTGTCGGCGAACCGACACAAAAATACAAGGAACCCGTCTGATGACATGCCACGTGCCATAGCCAGACAATCTCGAGAGCCGGGGCTTGAACACAGTCCAGCGATGCTAACTAGGATTAGAATCGACAGCAACCTAAATAGACTCGTCTGCTTCTCCCATCCGCTCGTGATCTCGTGTTTTTACCTACCTCTCCTTCAGTCACATCACAGTCGCCCTTTGTCATTTCTAAACTTGGCCGCCAACCCGCAAGCACCAAACAATGCACCTTCCCTGCGTCCTAATCTTTTTCGCTGTTGCTACCCGTCCAGTGGGTGTTGGTGCACACGTCACAGATGACCAATTTGAGGTCGTGAGGCACTTGAGAGTTCAAGAGCGCGCACACGGCAAAGACAAAGAAGAGAGGATGAATAGCCTCAACTTGGGCGGAGAAGAGGAAATATCTACCTCAAACCTTCACAATTTGGTGGAAAAGTATAGAATGGAGATCCCAAACTTTGATTTATACAAGCCTTCTCCTACCGACATTTTTTTGGATAAACTGCTGAAGTTACAGGAAACAAACTCGAGACCTACATACGCGTTTAACACCGTTATGGATGAATTTAATGAAGAGGAGATGCCCATGATATTTGAAGAAGCGAACGAACGGTTTGCTGCGGAGAATTTAGACCCCCCGACAGTTTTTAAATTGTATCAGCTTGACCTTGTAGGAGACACCCTTTTCGAACAGCCGCAGATGGTCTACTGGGTCCGGTACCAGGATTTTTATTCTAGAAGACACGCTGACCTTATGGTGCCTCAATCCTTGCTTGCTCAAATGGATAAATTTCTTTCGATTGAAACTTTGGTGGCCGCTGCGGCCAGGGTCCCAAATGACGCAGTCGCGCTGCGAGTAAAAGGCGAAATAAAAGAATTTTGGTGGCACGCAGGCCTTACTCCAGATGATGTCTTTACTAGGCTCGACCTTGAGAAGGTCGGATATAGCCTTTTTGTCAACCATCTATTCCACTTTTGGACGAGCTACTTTTCCTTCTACAAATCTAAGAAACCCGAGACATCCAACGTTTCGATGCTTTCGTTATTGAAAAAACGTCTTGAACAACCGTTTTTGCGTGATTTGTTGACCAAGTATTACAAATCTGATGCAACCCTGATTTTAGAAGAAGAAATGAAATCGAAACTGCTGAGACAATGGCAGAACACGGGTATTCAGGTCAATGATGTGCTTCAAACCGCGGCTGAGATGAAAGAAGAGCATTTGAAAACGGTTTTTGGCAGTGCGTTACAGGATGCTGCAATTAAATACAGATTATATAAAGGGACGGAGATCAATCGGATGAATGACGTAGCAGGGGGTCGCTTGTCCCAGTAAAGCTGCTGATTCCGCGACTTATGCGCATAGTCTTTGGCGATTGGAGAACATTGGTGGCTTTGCTGCGTCAAAAGCCTCGACTAGTCATCATAGCTTTTAATAACTTTAACACGTTTCTGACGTTATTGAGTTTACTTGTTATATTTGTTCTGTAATAGTCTTACGGTTCGTTTTGTCAAGACATCAACTTCTGATACAACACTGGATGGTAACCCAACTCATCATGGTTGGTCTATGAGACCCACTGACGATAATAGCATAGGGCTATGCAGCTAACAACTCTCCTATGTTTAATAAATGTGCTGTTATAAGCGTTCATTTTGTAGCATCGCATTCTGTAGCAACGCAGTCTGTAGAACTTGTAGCCGTGACAATCAACTTAAACAGACCGCCAACTAGTGTGTACGTCCTACACTACAGCTATCATTCCGAATGCCATGCAAACCACGACCGCCAGTACTTGACGCGCCGTCCATAGCAGATGCGGTGAAGCCATGCTCATAGACGACTCTGGCCCATGGTGGCGACTAAAAATTTTCTCTTCTTTTTACCGTTCTTTTGGAGCTCCAAGTCATTCTTGTTGGCCACGCATTTGTACGTCTCATCCTTGTTGTCCAGTGCACAACAAAAGTCGTTTGCCAGAACGTGGTAAAGCACTTGGCGCGAGGCAGTAGTCTGAAGCTCCCATAAGCGAGACACGACGGACCGATCGGCAGTAACATTCATATTCCAAGCTCAAACTGCCAGACCCCGACTCCATACTCCAACTCCAACTGCCACTGTCGCTATTTTCTCCATCTTTTCCACCCAGGAAACTATAGGAGCTGCTGCCATCATCACTGGACTTGTCACCACTTGAGCCGGACGAAGAAGACGTCGACGTTGTACTGGAGGTCGCTGGAATCATCTGAGACCGCTTCGTCGACGGTTGAATTGCCTGGGAATTTCCAAAGAGCGTTGTGCTACCAGTAAACTGACTGGCGACTTGATGGATAGACATTATTGCCATTATTACCAATCCAAACAACAGCATGAGCTGGCGAGACGATAGTTGGGCATTAGTAAGCACGACCACAATGACTCTAGTATTTAATTTGCAGTATAAACAAAGAGAAAGCTCATTTTTCACTAGCAAGAAGCATCCATTGCCATCTATTAAACATGTTGCAAGTATCCGCCACCATCCATCAGGAATTTAGCAGAAAATCGTTTTCTCCATCTTCGTGAATTCAATTGGAGTGTGGGCCACACGCAACAGGTTGCGCGTAGGTTGCTTTATACGGCTTCAATACTGATGACGAATTTCGTCATGGCTACACGATTATAAGACTTCTAGCTCGTTTCATTCTCTCTCTCTCTTGCTACAGCACACGAAGGACGTCAAACGTGGCAAAATGGATACGCGACTTCAATAGAATGTGTATATCGGCAAGCTCGACTCAGAGACAATCCTCGGTGTAACAGGGCATCTAGTTACTCGCA
>CANTFK010000222.1:0-89040 GCA_947646735.1 Peronospora farinosa
CCCTGCATTGAAGGCAGTGCAGCACGATAGATATATGCTTAAGCGCGCTTCGTCTCATGTTGTCGAGGGGGAGTGTTGTAAAGTGCAAGTTGCACTTGTTATTGACTCCAGAGCTTCAACCTACGCTAAGATATATGGAATGTGGTAGAGGCTTCTAGTTTCTTCTATGGATGCGATAGATCTTAAATAGGAAGATGATCGGGTGGTTCTCACTTGTAAATTGGCAAAGCCACTGACGAGGCCCCGATGGGGGCCAAAACGCGTCTGTCACGCGTCATTATACACGTCATTTATGTTAGCCTTATTCTTACTCTCTAACAGGTTATGAGCTCAAACGGCTTGATTTGGTAACTGCGTTGTATGCTGGGATGTGCGCCAGGGCTGATCGTGCATGATATTCCGAAAGGTATCTTAGAGTATGATAAATTGAATCGCATGAACGCACGGCGACACGCAGCTGCTATTTACGTTCGCGAATGGGACTACCAAGCTCTGCAACAGAAAGAGGAGTCAAGTGAAGTGGTGACTGATGTGTTAGTGGTCAAGAGGAAGGGAGAGCTACGAACAAGCTCAACGGCGACTGCAAGATGTCAAGACGTGACATGGTGATGGGCAATGGGGGAGCCAGGATACCTGCGCAGGTGGCAAGCTCCAAAAGTAACTTTGGTGATGCTATGCGTAGCGGTCACAAAGGAGGGGTAGCCGGGATACCTGACAAGAGAGGCAGCACAGACGCTGGCCGAAGCACAGGTGGCAAACCTCAAGGAAAGCCCTGCATTGAAGGCAGTGCAGCACGAAAGATACATGCTTAAGCGCGCTTCGTCTCATGTTGTCGAGGGGGAGTGTTGTAAAGTGCAAGTTGCACTTGGTATTGACTCCAGAGCTTCAACCTACGCTAAGATATATGGAATGTGGTAGAGGCTTCTAGTTTCTTCTATGGATGCGATAGATCTTAAATAGGAAGATGATCGGGTGGTTCTCACTTGTAAATTGGCAAAGCCACTGACGAGGCCCCGATGGGGGCCAAAACGCGTCTGTCACGCGTCATTATACACGTCATTTATGTTAGCCTTATTCTTACTCTCTAACAGGTTATGAGCTCAAACGGCTTGATTTAGTAACTGCGTTGTACGCTGGGATGTGCGCCAGGGCTGATCGTGCATGATATTCCGAAAGGTATCTTCGAGTATGATAAAGTGAATCGCATGAACGCACGGCGACACGCAGCTGCTATTTACGTTCGCGAATGGGACTACCAAGCTCTGCAACAGAAAGGGGAGTCAAGTGAAGTGGTGACTGATGTGTTAGTGGTCAAGAGGAAGGGAGAGCTACGGACAAGCTCAACGGCGACTGCAAGATGTCAAGACGTGACATGGTGATGGGCAATGGGGGAGCCAGGATACCTGCGCAGGTGGCAAGCTCCAAAAGTAACTTTGGTGATGCTATGCGTAGCGGTCACAAAGGAGGGGTAGCCGGGATACCTGACAAGAGAGGCAGCACAGACGCTGGCCGGAGCACAGGTGGCAAACCTCAAGGAAAGCCCTGCATTGAAGGCAGTGCAGCACGAAAGATACATGCTTAAGCGCGCTTCGTCTCATGTTGTCGAGGGGGAGTGTTGTAAAGTGCAAGTTGCACTTGTTATTGACTCCAGAGCTTCAACCTACGCTAAGATATATGGAATGTGGTAGAGGCTTCTAGTTTCTTCTATGGATGCGATAGATCTTAAATAGGAAGATGATCGGGTGGTTCTCACTTGTAAGTTGGCAAAGCCACTGACGAGGCCCCGATGGGGGCCAAAACGCGTCTGTCACGCGTCATTATACACGTCATTTATGTTAGCCTTATTCTTACTCTCTAACAGGTTATGAGCTCAAACGGCTTGATTTAGTAACTGCGTTGTATGCTGGGATGTGCGCCAGGGCTGATCGTGCATGATATTGCGAAAGGTATCTTCGAGTATGATAAAGTGAATCGCATGAACGCACGGCGACACGCAGCTGCTATTTACGTTCGCGAATGGGACTACCAAGCTCTGCAACAGAAAGGGGAGTCAAGTGAAGTGGTGACTGATGTGTTAGTGGTCAAGAGGAAGGGAGAGCTACGGACAAGCTCAACGGCGACTGCAAGATGTCAAGACGTGACATGGTGATGGGCAATGGGGGAGCCAGGATACCTGCGCAGGTGGCAAGCTCCAAAAGTAACTTTGGTGATGCTATGCGTAGCGGTCACAAAGGAGGGGTAGCCGGGATACCTGACAAGAGAGGCAGCACAGACGCTGGCCAGAGCACAGGTGGCAAACCTCAAGGAAAGCCCTGCATTGAAGGCAGTGCAGCACGAAAGATACATGCTTAAGCGCGCTTCGTCTCATGTTGTCGAGGGGGAGCGTTGTAAAGTGCAAGTTGCACTTGGTATTGACTCCAGAGCTTCAACCTACGCTAAGATATATGGAATGTGGTAGAGGCTTCTAGTTTCTTCTATGGATGTGATAGATCTTAAATAGGAAGATGATCGGGTGGTTCTCACTTGTAAGTTGACAAAGCCACTGACGAGGCCCCGATGGGGGCCAAAACGCGTCTGTCACGCGTCATTATACACGTCATTTATGTTAGCCTTATTCTTACTCTCTAACAGGTTATGAGCTCAAACGGCTTGATTTAGTAACTGCGTTGTATGCTGGGATGTGCGCCAGGGCTGATCGTGCATGATATTGCGAAAGGTATCGTCGAGTATGATAAATGGAATCGCATGAACGCACGGCGACACGCAGCTGCTATTTACGTTCGCGAATGGGACTACCAAGCTCTGCAACAGAAAGAGGAGTCAAGTGAAGTGGTGACTGATGTGTTAGTGGTCAAGAGGAAGGGAGAGCTACGAACAAGCTCAACGGAGACTGCAAGATGTCAAGACGTGACATGGTGATGGGTAATGGGTATGGGGGAGCCAGGGATACCTGCGCAGGTGGCAAGCTCCAAAAGTAACTTTGGTGATGCTATGCGTAGCAGTCACAAAGAAGGGGTAGCCGGGATACCTGACAAGAGAGGCAGCACAGACGCTGGCCAGAGCACAGGTGGCAAACCTCAAGGAAAGCCCTGCATTGAAGGCAGTGCAGCACGAAAGATACATGCTTAAGCGCGCTTCGTCTCATGTTGTCGAGGGGGAGCGTTGTAAAGTGCAAGTTGCACTTGGTATTGACTCCAGAGCTTCAACCTACGCTAAGATATATGGAATGTGGTAGAGGCTTCTAGTTTCTTCTATGGATGTGATAGATCTTAAATAGGAAGATGATCGGGTGGTTCTCACTTGTAAGTTGACAAAGCCACTGACGAGGCCCCGATGGGGGCCAAAACGCGTCTGTCACGCGTCATTATACACGTCATTTATGTTAGCCTTATTCTTACTCTCTAACAGGTTATGAGCTCAAACGGCTTGATTTAGTAACTGCGTTGTATGCTGGGATGTGCGCCAGGGCTGATCGTGCATGATATTGCGAAAGGTATCGTCGAGTATGATAAATTGAATCGCATGAACGCACGGCGACACGCAGCTGCTATTTACGTTCGCGAATGGGACTACCAAGCTCTGCAACAGAAAGAGGAGTCAAGTGAAGTGGTGACTGATGTGTTAGTGGTCAAGAGGAAGGGAGAGCTACGAACAAGCTCAACGGAGACTGCAAGATGTCAAGACGTAACATGGTGATGGGTAATGGGTATGGGGGAGCCAGGGATACCTGCGCAGGTGGCAAGATCCAAAAGTAACTTTGGTGATGCTATGCGTAGCAGTCACAAAGGAGGGGTAGCCGGGATACCTGACAAGAGAGGCAGCACAGACGCTGGCCAGAGCACAGGTGGCAAACCTCAAGGAAAGCCCTGCATTGAAGGCAGTGCAGCACGAAAGATACATGCTTAAGCGCGCTTCGTCTCATGTTGTCGAGGGGGAGCGTTGTAAAGTGCAAGTTGCACTTGGTATTGACTCCAGAGCTTCAACCTACGCTAAGATATATGGAATGTGGTAGAGGCTTCTAGTTTCTTCTATGGATGTGATAGATCTTAAATAGGAAGATGATCGGGTGGTTCTCACTTGTAAGTTGACAAAGCCACTGACGAGGCCCCGATGGGGGCCAAAACGCGTCTGTCACGCGTCATTATACACGTCATTTATGTTAGCCTTATTCTTACTCTCTAACAGGTTATGAGCTCAAACGGCTTGATTTAGTAACTGCGTTGTATGCTGGGATGTGCGCCAGGGCTGATCGTGCATGACATCGCGAAAGGTATCGTCGGGTATGATAAATGGAATCGCATGAACGCACGGCGACACGCAGCTGCTATTTACGTTCGCGAATGGGACTACCAAGCTCTGCAACAGAAAGAGGAGTCAAGTGAAGTGGTGACTGATGTGTTAGTGGCCAAGAGGAAGGGAGAGCTACGAACAAGCTCAACGGCGACTGCAAGATGTCAAGACGTGACATGGTGATGGGCAATGGGGGAGCCAGGATACCTGCGCAGGTGGCAAGCTCCAAAAGTAACTTTGGTGATGCTATGCGTAGCGGTCACAAAGGAGGGGTAGCCGGGATACCTGACAAGAGAGGCAGCACAGACGCTGGCCAGAGCACAGGTGGCAAACCTCAAGGAAAGCCCTGCATTGAAGGCAGTGCAGCACGAAAGATACATGCTTAAGCGCGCTTCGTCTCATGTTGTCGAGGGGGAGCGTTGTAAAGTGCAAGTTGCACTTGGTATTGACTCCAGAGCTTCAACCTACGCTAAGATATATGGAATGTGGTAGAGGCTTCTAGTTTCTTCTATGGATGTGATAGATCTTAAATAGGAAGATGATCGGGTGGTTCTCACTTGTAAGTTGACAAAGCCACTGACGAGGCCCCGATGGGGGCCAAAACGCGTCTGTCACGCGTCATTATACACGTCATTTATGTTAGCTTTATTCTTACTCTCTAACAGGTTATGAGCTCAAACGACTTGATTCAGTAACTGCGTTGTATGCTGGGATGTGCGCCAGGGCTGATCGTGCATGATATTGCGAAAGGTATCGTCGAGTATGATAAATGGAATCGCATGAACGCACGGCGACACGCAGCTGCTATTTACGTTCGCGAATGGGACTACCAAGCTTTGCAACAGAAAGAGGAGTCAAGTGAAGTGGTGACTGATGTGTTAGTGGTCAAGAGGAAGGGAGAGCTACGAACAAGCTCAACGGAGACTGCAAGATGTCAAGACGTAACATGGTGATGGGTAATGGGTATGGGGGAGCCAGGGATACCTGCGCAGGTGGCAAGATCCAAAAGTAACTTTGGTGGTGCTATGCGTAGCAGTCACAAAGAAGGGGTAGCCGGGATACCTGACAAGAGAGGCAGCACAGACGCTGGCCAGAGCACAGGTGGCAAACCTCAAGGAAAGCCCTGCATTGAAGGCAGTGCAGCACGAAAGATACATGCTTAAGCGCGCTTCGTCTCATGTTGTCGAGGGGGAGCGTTGTAAAGTGCAAGTTGCACTTGTTATTGACTCCAGAGCTTCAACCTACGCTAAGATATATGGAATGTGGTAGAGGCTTCTAGTTTCTTCTATGGATGCGATAGATCTTAAATAGGAAGATGATCGGGTGGTTCTCACTTGTAAGTTGGCAAAGCCACTGACGAGGCCCCGATGGGGGCCAAAACGCGTCTGTCACGCGTCATTATACACGTCATTTATGTTAGCTTTATTCTTACTCTCTAACAGGTTATGAGCTCAAACGGCTTGATTTGGTAACTGCGTTGTATGCTGGGATGTGCGCCAGGGCTGATCGTGCATGACATCGCGAAAGGTATCTTCGAGTATGATAAATTCAATCGCATGAACGCACGGCGACACGCAGCTGCTATTTACGTTCGCGAATGGGACTACCAAGCTCTGCAACAGAAAGGGGAGTCAAGTGAAGTGGTGACTGATGTGTTAGTGGCCAAGAGGAAGGGAGAGCTACAAACAAGCTCAACGGAGACTGCAAGATGTCAAGACGTGACATGGTGATGGGCAATGGGGGAGCCAGGATACCTGCGCAGGTGGCAAGCTCCAAAAGTAGCTTTGGTGATGCTATGCGTAGCGGTCACAAAGGAGGGGTAGCCGGGATACCTGACAAGAGAGGCAGCACAGACGCTGGCCGGAGCACAGGTGGCAAACCTCAAGGAAAGCCCTGCATTGAAGGCAGTGCAGCACGAAAGATACATGCTTAAGCGCGCTTCGTCTCATGTTGTCGAGGGGGAGTGTTGTAAAGTGCAAGTTGCACTTGTTATTGACTCCAGAGCTTCAACCTACGCTAAGATATATGGAATGTGGTAGAGGCTTCTAGTTTCTTCTATGGATGCGATAGATCTCAAATAGGAAGATGATCGGGTGGGTCTCACTTGTAAGTTGACAAAGCCACTGACGAGGCTCCGATGGGGGCCAAAACGCGTCTGTCACGCGTCATTATACACGTCATTTATGTTAGCCTTATTCTTACTCTCTAACAGGTTATGAGCTCAAACGGCTTGATTTAGTAACTGCGTTGTATGCTGGGATGTGCGCCAGGGCTGATCGTGCATGATATTGCGAAAGGTATCTTCGAGTATGATAAATGGAATCGCATGAACGCACGGCGACACGCAGCTGCTATTTACGTTCGCGAATGGGACTACCAAGCTCTGCAACAGAAAGAGGAGTCAAGTGAAGTGGTGACTGATGTGTTAGTGGTCAAGAGGAAGGGAGAGCTACGGACAAGCTCAACGGCGACTGCAAGATGTCAAGACGTGACATGGTGATGGGCAATGGGGGAGCCAGGATACCTGCGCAGGTGGCAAGCTCCAAAAGTAACTTTGGTGATGCTATGCGTAGCGGTCACAAAGGAGGGGTAGCCGGGATACCTGACAAGAGAAGCAGCACAGACGCTGGCCGGAGCACAGGTGGCAAACCTCAAGGAAAGCCCTGCATTGAAGGCAGTGCAGCACGAAAGATACATGCTTAAGCGCGCTTCGTCTCATGTTGTCGAGGGGGAGTGTTGTAAAGTGCAAGTTGCATTTGTTATTGACTCCAGAGCTTCAACCTACGCTAAGATATATGGAATGTGGTAGAGGCTTCTAGTTTCTTCTATGGATGCGATAGATCTTAAATAGGAAGATGATCGGGTGGTTCTCACTTGTAAGTTGGCAAAGCCACTGACGAGGCCCCGATGGGGGCCAAAACGCGTCTGTCACGCGTCATTATACACGTCATTTATGTTAGCTTTATTCTTACTCTCTAACAGGTTATGACCTCAAACGGCTTGATTTGGTAACGGCGTTGTATGCTGGGATGTGCGCCAGGGCTGATCGTGCATGATATTGCGAAAGGTATCTTCGAGTATGATAAATGGAATCGCATGAACGCACGGCGACACGCAGCTGCTATTTACGTTCGCGAATGGGACTACCAAGCTCTGCAACAGAAAGGGGAGTCAAGTGAAGTGGTGACTGATGTGTTAGTGGTCAAGAGGAAGGGAGAGCTACGGACAAGCTCAACGGCGACTGCAAGATGTCAAGACGTGACATGGTGATGGGTAATGGGGGAGCCAGGATACCTGCGCAGGTGGCAAGCTCCAAAAGTAACTTTGGTGATGCTATGCGTAGCAGTCACAAAGGAGGGGTAGCCGGGATACCTGACAAGAGAGGCAGCACAGACGCTGGCCGGAGCACAGGTGGCAAACCTCAAGGAAAGCCCTGCATTGAAGGCAGTGCAGCACGAAAGATACATGCTTAAGCGCGCTTCGTCTCATGTTGTCGAGGGGGAGTGTTGTAAAGTGCAAGTTGCGCTTGGTATTGACTCCAGAGCTTCAACCTACGCTAGGATATATGGATTGTGGTAGAGGCTTCTAGTTTCTTCTATGGATGCGATAGATCTTAAATAGGAAGATGATCGGGTGGTTCTCACTTGTAAGTTGGCGAAGCCACTGACGAGGCCCCGATGGGGGCGAAAACGCGTCGGCCACGCGTCATTATACACGTCATTTATGTTAGCGTTATTCTTACTCTCTAACAGGGTATGAGCTCAAACGGCTTGATTTGGTAACTGCAATGTACGCTGGGATGTGCGCCAGGGCTGATGGTGCATGATATTGCGAAAGGTATCTTCGAGTATGATAAATGGAATCGCATGAACGCACGGCGACACGCAGCTGCTATTTACGTTCGCGAATGGGACTACCAAGCTCTGCAACAGAAAGAGGAGTCAAGTGAAGTAGTGACTGATGTGTTAGTGGTCAAGAGGAAGGGAGAGCTACGAACAAGCTCAACGGAGACTGCAAGATGTCAAGACGTGACATGGTGATGGGCAATGGGGGAGCCAGGATACCTGCGCAGGTGGCAAGCTCCAAAAGTAACTTTGGTGATGCTATGCGTAGCGAACACAAAGGAGGGGTAGCCGGGATACCTGACAAGAGAAGCAGCACAGACGCTGGCCGGAGCACAGGTGGCAAACCGCAAGGAAAGCCCTGCATTGAAGGCAGTGCAGCACGAAAGATACATGCTTAAGCGCGCTTCGTCTCATGTTGTCGAGGGGGAGTGTTGTAAAGTGCAAGTTGCGCTTGGTATTGACTCCAGAGCTTCAACCTACGCTAAGATATATGGAATGTGGTAGAGGCTTCTAGTTTCTTCTATGGATGTGATAGATCTTAAATAGGAAGATGATCGGGTGGTTCTCACTTGTAAGTTGGCAAAGCCACTGACGAGGCCCCGATGGGGGCCAAAACGCGTCTGTCACGCGTTGTTATACATGTCATTTATGTTAGCTTTATTCTTAATCTCTAACAGGTTATGTACTCAAACGGCTTGATTTGGTAACGGCGTTGTACGCTGGGATGTGCGCCAGGGCTGATCGTGCATAATATTGCGAAAGGTATCTTCGAGTATGATAAATTGAATCGCATGAACGCACGGCGACACGCAGCTGCTATTTACGTTCGCGAATGGGACTACCAAGCTCTGCAACAGAAAGGGGAGTCAAGTGAAGTGGTGACTGATGTGTTAGTGGTCAAGAGGAAGGGAGAGCTACGGACAAGCTCAACGGCGACTGCAAGATTTAAAGACGTGACATGGTGATGAGCAATGGGGGAGCCAGGATACCTGCGCAGGTGGCAAGCTCCAAAAGTAACTTTGGTGATGCTATGCGTAGCGGTCACAAAGGAGGGATAGCCGGGATACCTGACAAGAGAAGCAGCACAGACGCTGGCCGGAGCACAGGTGGCAAACCTCAAGGAAAGCCCTGCATTGAAGGCAGTGCAGCACGAAAGATACATGCTTAAGCGCGCTTCGTCTCATGTTGTCGAGGGGGAGTGTTGTAAAGTGCAAGTTGCACTTGTTATTGAC
The DNA here is from genome assembly GCA_947646735.1 of Peronospora farinosa. Classification (NCBI taxonomy): domain Eukaryota; phylum Oomycota; class Peronosporomycetes; order Peronosporales; family Peronosporaceae; genus Peronospora; species Peronospora farinosa. The sequence continues at coordinate 9,368 of CANTFK010000222.1, forward strand.
TCCAGAGCTTCAACCTACGCTAAGATATATGGAATGTGGTAGAGGCTTCTAGTTTCTTCTATGGATGTGATAGATCTTAAATAGGAAGATGATCGGGTGGTTCTCACTTGTAAGTTGGCAAAGCCACTGACGAGGCCCCGATGGGGGCCAAAACGCGTCTGTCACGCGTCATTATACACGTCATTTATGTTAGCCTTATTCTTACTCTCTAACAGGTTATGAGCTCAAACGGCTTGATTTAGTAACTGCGTTGTACGCTGGGATGTGCGCCAGGGCTGATCGTGCATGATATTGCGAAAGGTATCTTCGAGTATGATAAAGTGAATCGCATGAACGCACGGCGACACGCAGCTGCTATTTACGTTCGCGAATGGGACTACCAAGCTCTGCAACAGAAAGGGGAGTCAAGTGAAGTGGTGACTGATGTGTTAGTGGTCAAGAGGAAGGGAGAGCTACGGACAAGCTCAACGGCGACTGCAAGATGTCAAGACGTGACATGGTGATGGGCAATGGGGGAGCCAGGGATACCTGCGCAGGTGGCAAGCTCCAAAAGTAGCTTTGGTGATGCTATGCGTAGCGGTCAAAAAGGAGGGGTAGCCGGGATACCTGACAAGAGAGGCAGCACAGACGCTGGCCGGAGCACAGGTGGCAAACCTCAAGGAAAGCCCTGCATTGAAGGCAGTGCAGCACGAAAGATACATGCTTAAGCGCGCTTCGTCTCATGTTGTCGAGGGGGAGTGTTGTAAAGTGCAAGTTGCACTTGTTATTGACTCCAGAGCTTCAACCTACGCTAGGATATATGGAATGTGGTAGAGGCTTCTAGTTTCTTCTATGGATGCGATAGATCTTAAATAGGAAGATGATCGGGTGGTTCTCACTTGTAAGTTGGCAAAGCCACTGACGAGGCCCCGATGGGGGCCAAAACGCGTCTGTCACGCGTCATTATACACGTCATTTATGTTAGCTTTATTCTTACTCTCTAACAGGTTATGTGCTCAAACGGCTTGATTTGGTAACTGCGTTGTACGCTGGGATGTGCGCCAGGGCTGATCGTGCATGATATTGCGAAAGGTATCTTCGAGTATGATAAAGTGAATCGCATGAACGCACGGCGACACGCAGCTGCTATTTACGTTCGCGAATGGGACTACCAAGCTCTGCAACAGAAAGAGGAGTCAAGTGAAGTGGTGACTGATGTGTTAGTGGTCAAGAGGAAGGGAGAGCTACGGACAAGCTCAACGGCGACTGCAAGATGTCAAGACGTGACATGGTGATGGGCAATGGGGGAGCCAGGATACCTGCGCAGGTGGCAAGCTCCAAAAGTAACTTTGGTGATGCTATGCGTAGCGGTCACAAAGGAGGGGTAGCCGGGATACCTGACAAGAGAGGCAGCACAGACGCTGGCCGGAGCACAGGTGGCAAACCTCAAGGAAAGCCCTGCATTGAAGACAGTGCAGCACGAAAGATACATGCTTAAGCGCGCTTCGTCTCATGTTGTCGAGGGGGAGTGTTGTAAAGTGCAAGTTGCACTTGGTATTGACTCCAGAGCTTCAACCTACGCTAAGATATATGGAATGTGGTAGAGGCTTCTAGTTTCTTCTATGGATGCGATAGATCTTAAATAGGAAGATGATCGGGTGGTTCTCACTTGTAAGTTGGCAAAGCCACTGACGAGGCCCCGATGGGGGCCAAAACGCGTCTGTCACGCGTCATTATACACGTCATTTATGTTAGCCTTATTCTTACTCTCTAACAGGTTATGAGCTCAAACGGCTTGATTTAGTAACTGCGTTGTACGCTGGGATGTGCGCCAGGGCTGATCGTGCATGATATTGCGAAAGGTATCTTCGAGTATGATAAAGTGAATCGCATGAACGCACGGCGACACGCAGCTGCTATTTACGTTCGCGAATGGGACTACCAAGCTCTGCAACAGAAAGGGGAGTCAAGTGAAGTGGTGACTGATGTGTTAGTGGTCAAGAGGAAGGGAGAGCTACGGACAAGCTCAACGGCGACTGCAAGATGTCAAGACGTGACATGGTGATGGGCAATGGGGGAGCCAGGATACCTGCGCAGGTGGCAAGCTCCAAAAGTAACTTTGGTGATGCTATGCGTAGCGGTCACAAAGGAGGGGTAGCCGGGATACCTGACAAGAGAGGCAGCACAGACGCTGGCCGGAGCACAGGTGGCAAACCTCAAGGAAAGCCCTGCATTGAAGGCAGTGCAGCACGAAAGATACATGCTTAAGCGCGCTTCGTCTCATGTTGTCGAGGGGGAGTGTTGTAAAGTGCAAGTTGCACTTGGTATTGACTCCAGAGCTTCAACCTACGCTAGGATATATGGAATGTGGTAGAGGCTTCTAGTTTCTTCTATGGATGTGATAGATCTTAAATAGGAAGATGATCGGGTGGTTCTCACTTGTAAGTTGGCAAAGCCACTGACGAGGCCCCGATGGGGGCCAAAACGCGTCTGTCACGCGTCATTATACACGTCATTTATGTTAGCCTTATTCTTACTCTCTAACAGGTTATGAGCTCAAACGGCTTGATTTGGTAACTGCGTTGTACGCTGGGATGTGCGCCAGGGCTGATCGTGCATGATATTGCGAAAGGTATCTTCGAGTATGATAAAGTGAATCGCATGAACGCACGGCGACACGCAGCTGCTATTTACGTTCGCGAATGGGACTACCAAGCTCTGCAACAGAAAGGGGAGTCAAGTGAAGTGGTGACTGATGTGTTAGTGGTCAAGAGGAAGGGAGAGCTACGGACAAGCTCAACGGCGACTGCAAGATGTCAAGACGTGACATGGTGATGGGCAATGGGGGAGCCAGGATACCTGCGCAGGTGGCAAGCTCCAAAAGTAACTTTGGTGATGCTATGCGTAGCGGTCACAAAGGAGGGGTAGCCGGGATACCTGACAAGAGAGGCAGCACAGACGCTGGCCGGAGCACAGGTGGCAAACCTCAAGGAAAGCCCTGCATTGAAGGCAGTGCAGCACGAAAGATACATGCTTAAGCGCGCTTCGTCTCATGTTGTCGAGGGGGAGTGTTGTAAAGTGCAAGTTGCACTTGGTATTGACTCCAGAGCTTCAACCTACGCTAAGATATATGGAATGTGGTAGAGGCTTCTAGTTTCTTCTATGGATGCGATAGATCTTAAATAGGAAGATGATCGGGTGGTTCTCACTTGTAAGTTGGCAAAGCCACTGACGAGGCCCCGATGGGGGCCAAAACGCGTCTGTCACGCGTCATTATACACGTCATTTATGTTAGCTTTATTCTTACTCTCTAACAGGTTATGTGCTCAAACGGCTTGATTTGGTAACGGCGTTGTACGCTGGGATGTGCGCCAGGGCTGATCGTGCATGATATTGCGAAAGGTATCTTCGAGTATGATAAATTGAATCGCATGAACGCACGGCGACACGCAGCTGCTATTTACGTTCGCGAATGGGACTACCAAGCTCTGCAACAGAAAGGGGAGTCAAGTGAAGTGGTGACTGATGTGTTAGTGGTCAAGAGGAAGGGAGAGCTACGGACAAGCTCAACGGCGACTGCAAGATGTCAAGACGTGACATGGTGATGGGCAATGGGGGAGCCAGGATACCTGCGCAGGTGGCAAGCTCCAAAAGTAACTTTGGTGATGCTATGCGTAGCGGTCACAAAGGAGGGGTAGCCGGGATACCTGACAAGAGAAGCAGCACAGACGCTGGCCGGAGCACAGGTGGCAAACCTCAAGGAAAGCCCTGCATTGAAGGCAGTGCAGCACGAAAGATATATGCTTAAGCGCGCTTCGTCTCATGTTGTCGAGGGGGAGTGTTGTAAAGTGCAAGTTGCACTTGTTATTGACTCCAGAGCTTCAACCTACGCTAAGATATATGGAATGTGGTAGAGGCTTCTAGTTTCTTCTATGGATGCGATAGATCTTAAATAGGAAGATGATCGGGTTGTTCTCACTTGTAAGTTGGCAAAGCCACTGACGAGGCCCCGATGGGGGCCAAAACGCGTCTGTCACGCGTCATTATACACGTCATTTATGTTAGCCTTATTCTTACTCTCTAACAGGTTATGAGCTCAAACGGCTTGATTTAGTAACTGCGTTGTACGCTGGGATGTGCGCCAGGGCTGATCGTGCATGATATTGCGAAAGGTATCTTCGAGTATGATAAAGGGAATCGCATGAACGCACGGCGACACGCAGCTGCTATTTACGTTCGCGAATGGGACTACCAAGCTCTGCAACAGAAAGGGGAGTCAAGTGAAGTGGTGACTGATGTGTTAGTGGTCAAGAGGAAGGGAGAGCTACGAACAAGCTCAACGGCGACTGCAAGATGTCAAGACGTGACATGGTGATGGGCAATGGGGGAGCCAGGATACCTGCGCAGGTGGCAAGCTCCAAAAGTAACTTTGGTGATGCTATGCGTAGCAGTCACAAAGGAGGGGTAGCCGGGATACCTGACAAGAGAGGCAGCACAGACGCTGGCCGGAGCACAGGTGGCAAACCTCAAGGAAAGCCCTGCATTGAAGGCAGTGCAGCACGAAAGATACATGCTTAAGCGCGCTTCGTCTCATGTTGTCGAGGGGGAGTGTTGTAAAGTGCAAGTTGCACTTGGTATTGACTCCAGAGCTTCAACCTACGCTAAGATATATGGAATGTGGTAGAGGATTCTAGTTTCTTCTATGGATGTGATAGATCTTAAATAGGAAGATGATCGGGTGGTTCTCACTTGTAAGTTGGCGAAGCCACTGACGAGGCCCCGATGGGGGCGAAAACGTGTCTGCCAACACGTCATTTATGTTAGCCTTATTCTTACTCTATAACAAGGTATGAGCTCAAACGGCTTGATTTGGTAACTGCAATGTACGCTGGGATGTGCGACAGGGCTGATCGTGCATGATATTGCGAAAGGTATCTTCGAGTATGATAAAGCGAATCGCATGAACGCACGACGACACGCAGCTGCTATTTACGTTCGCGAATGGGACTACCAAGCTCTGCAACAGAAAGAGGAGTCAAGTGAAGTGGTGACTGATGTGTTAGTGGTCAAGAGGAAGGGAGAGCTACGAACAAGCTCAACGGAGACTGCAAGATGTCAAGACGGGACATGGTGATGGGCAATGGGGGAGCCAGGGATACCTGCGCAGGTGGCAAGCTCCAAAAGTAACTTTGGTGATGCTATGCGTAGCAGTCACAAAGGAGGGGTAGCCGGGATACCTGACAAGAGAGGCAGCACAGACGCTGGCCGGAGCACAGGTGGCAAACATCAAGGAAAGCCCTGCATTGAAGGCAGTGCAGCACGAAAGATACATGCTTAAGCGCGCTTTGTCTCATGTTGTCGAGGGGGAGTGTTGTAAAGTGCAAGTTGCACTTGGTATTGACTCCAGAGCTTCAACCTACGCTAAGATATATGGAATGTGGTAGAGGATTCTAGTTTCTTCTATGGATGCGATAGAGCTTAAATAGGAAGATGATCGGGTGGTTCTCACTTGTAAGTTAGCGAAGCCACTGACGAGGCCCCGATGGGGGCGAAAACGTGTCTGCCACACGTCATTTATGTTAGCCTTATTCTTACTCTATAACAAGGTATGAGCTCAAACGGCTTGATTTGGTAACTGCAATGTACGCTGGGATGTGCGACAGGGCTGATCGTGCATGATATTGCGAAAGGTATCTTCGAGTATGATAAAGCGAATCGCATGAACGCACGACGACACGCAGCTGCTATTTACGTTCGCGAATGGGACTACCAAGCTCTGCAACAGAAAGAGGAGTCAAGTGAAGTGGTGACTGATGTGTTAGTGGTCAAGAGGAAGGGAGAGCTACGAACAAGCTCAACGGAGACTGCAAGATGTCAAGACGGGACATGGTGATGGGCAATGGGGGAGCCAGGGATACCTGCGCAGGTGGCAAGCTCCAAAAGTAACTTTGGTGATGCTATGCGTAGCAGTCACAAAGGAGGGGTAGCCGTGATACCTGACAAGAGAGGCAGCACAGACGCTGGACGGAGCACAGGTGGCAAACCTCAAGGAAAGCCCTGCATTGAACGCAGTGCAGCACGAAAGATACATGCTTAAGCGCGCTTTGTCTCATGTTGTCGAGGGGGAGTGTTGTAAAGTGCAAGTTGCACTTGGTATTGACTCCAGAGCTTCAACCTACGCTAATATATATGGAATGTGGTAGAGGCTTCTAGTTTCTTCTATGGATGCGATAGATCTTAAATAGAAAGATGATCGGGTGGTTCTCACTTGTAAGTTAGCGAAGCCACTGACGAGGCCCCGATGGGGGCGAAAACGTGTCTGCCACACGTCATTATACACGTCATTTATGTTAGCTTTATTCTTACTCTATAACAAGGTATGAGCTCAAACGGCTTGATTTGGTAACTGCAATGTACGCTGGGATGTGCGCCAGGGCTGATGGTGCATGATATTGCGAAAGGTATCTTCGAGTATGATAAAGCGAATCGCATGAACGCACGGCGACACGCAGCTGCTATTTACGTTCGCGAATGGGACTACCAAGCTCTGCAACAGAAAGAGGAGTCAAGTGAAGTGGTGACTGATGTGTTAGTGGTCAAGAGGAAGGGAGAGCTACGGACAAGCTCAACGGCGAATGCAAGATGTCAAGACGTGACATGGTGATGGGTAATGGGGGAGCTAGGATACCTGCGCATGTGACAAGCTCCAAAAGTAGCTTTGGTGATGCTATGCGTAGCGGTCAAAAAAGAAGGGGTAGCCGGGATACCTGACAAGAGAGGCAGCACAGACGCTGGCCGGAGCACAGGTGGCAAACCTCAAGGAAAGCCCTGCATTGAACGCAGTGCAGCACGAAAGATACATGCTTAAGCGCGCTTTGTCTCATGTTGTCGAGGGGGAGTGTTGTAAAGTGCAAGTTGCACTTGGTATTGACTCCAGAGCTTCAACCTACGCTAATATATATGGAATGTGGTAGAGGCTTCTAGTTTCTTCTATGGATGCGATAGATCTTAAATAGAAAGATGATCGGGTGGTTCTCACTTGTAAGTTAGCGAAGCCACTGACGAGGCCCCGATGGGGGCGAAAACGTGTCTGCCACACGTCATTATACACGTCATTTATGTTAGCTTTATTCTTACTCTATAACAAGGTATGAGCTCAAACGGCTTGATTTGGTAACTGCAATGTACGCTGGGATGTGCGCCAGGGCTGATGGTGCATGATATTGCGAAAGGTATCGTCGAGTATGATAAATGGAATCGCATGAACGCACGGCGACACGCAGCTGCTATTTACGTTCGCGAATGGGACTACCAAGCTCTGCAACAGAAAGAGGAGTCAAGTGAAGAGGTGACTGATGTGTTAATGCTCAAGAGGAAGGGAGAGCTACGGACAAGCTCAACGGCGACTGCAAGATGTCAAGACGTGACATGGTGATGGCAATGGGGGAGCTAGGATACCTGCGCATGTGACAAGCTCCAAAAGTAACTTTGGTGATGCTATGCGTAGCGGTCACAAAGGAGGGGTAGCCGGATACCTGACAAGAGAGGCAGCACAGACGCTGGCCGGAGCACAGGTGGCAAACCTCAAGGAAAGCCCTGCATTGAAGGCAGTGCAGCACGAAAGATACATGCTTAAGCGCGCTTTGTCTCATGTTGTCGAGGGGGAGTGTTGTAAAGTGCAAGTTGCACTTGGTATTGACTCCAGAGCTTCAACCTACGCTAATATATATGGAATGTGGTAGAGGCTTCTAGTTTCTTCTATGGATGCGATAGATCTTAAATAGAAAGATGATCGGGTGGTTCTCACTTGTAAGTTAGCGAAGCCACTGACGAGGCCCCGATGGGGGCGAAAACGTGTCTGCCACACGTCATTATACACGTCATTTATGTTAGCTTTATTCTTACTCTATAACAAGGTATGAGCTCAAACGGCTTGATTTGGTAACTGCAATGTACGCTGGGATGTGCGCCAGGGCTGATGGTGCATGATATTGCGAAAGGTATCTTCGAGTATGATAAATGGAATCGCATGAACGCACGGCGACACGCAGCTGCTATTTACGTTCGCGAATGGGACTACCAAGCTCTGCAACAGAAAGAGGAGTCAAGTGAAGAGGTGACTGATGTGTTAGTGGTCAAGAGGAAGGGAGAGCTACGGACAAGCTCAACGGCGAATGCAAGATGTCAAGACGTGACATGGTGATGGGTAATGGGGGAGCTAGGATACCTGCGCATGTGGCAAGCTCCAAAAGTAACTTTGGTGATGCTATGCGTAGCGGTCACAAAGGAGAGGTAGCCAGGATACCTGACAAGAGAGGCAGCACAGACGCTGGCCGGAGCACAGGTGGCAAACCTCAAGGAAAGCCCTGCATTGAACGCAGTGCAGCACGAAAGATACATGCTTAAGCGCGCTTTGTCTCATGTTGTCGAGGGGGAGTGTTGTAAAGTGCAAGTTGCACTTGGTATTGACTCCAGAGCTTCAACCTACGCTAATATATATGGAATGTGGTAGAGGCTTCTAGTTTCTTCTATGGATGCGATAGATCTTAAATAGGAAGATGATCGGGTGGTTCTCACTTGTAAGTTAGCGAAGCCACTGACGAGGCCCCGATGGGGGCGAAAACGTGTCTGCCACACGTCATTATACACGTCATTTATGTTAGCTTTATTCTTACTCTATAACAAGGTATGAGCTCAAACGGCTTGATTTGGTAACTGCAATGTACGCTGGGATGTGCGCCAGGGCTGATGGTGCATGATATTGCGAAAGGTATCTTCGAGTATGATAAATGGAATCGCATGAACGCACGGCGACACGCAGCTGCTATTTACGTTCGCGAATGGGACTACCAAGCTCTGCAACAGAAAGAGGAGTCAAGTGAAGTGGTGACTGATGTGTTAGTGGTCAAGAGGAAGGGAGAGCTACGGACAAGCTCAACGGCGACTGCAAGATGTCAAGACGTGACATGGTGATGGGTAATGGGGGAGCCAGGATACCTGCGCAGGTGGCAAGCTCCAAAAGTAACTTTGGTGATGCTATGCGTAGCAGTCACAAACGAGGGGTAGCCAGGATACCTGACAAGAGAGGCAGCACAGACGCTGGCCGGAGCACAGGTGACAAACCGCAAGGAAAGCCCTGCATTGAACGCAGTGCAGCACGAACGATACATGCTTAAGCGCGCTTTGTCTCATGTTGTCGAGGGGGAGTGTTGTAAAGTGCAAGTTGCACTTGGTATTGACTCCAGAGCTTCAACCTACGCTAAGATATATGGAATGTGGTAGAGGCTTCTAGTTTCTTCTTTGGATGTGATAGATCTTAAATAGGAAGATGATCGGGTGGTTCTCACTTGTAAGTTGACAAAGCCACTGACGAGGCCCCGATGGGAGCCAAAACGCGTCTGTCACGCGTCATTATACACGTCATTTATGTTAGCTTTATTCTTACTCTCTAACAGGTTATGAGCTCAAACGGCTTGATTTGGTAACTGCGTTGTACGCTGGGATGTGCGCCAGGGCTGATCGTGCATGACATCGCGAAAGGTATCTTCGAGTATGATAAATGGAATCGCATGAACGCACGGCGACACACAGCTGCTATTTAAGTTCGCGAATGGGACTACCAAGCTCTGCAACAGAAAGGGGAGTCAAGTGAAGTAGTGACTAATGTGTTAGTGGTCAAGAGGAAGGGAGAGCTACGGACAAGCTCAACGGCGACTGCAAGATGTCAAGACGTGACATGGTGATGGGTAATGGGAGAGCCAGGATACCTGCGCAGGTGGCAAGCTCCAAAAGTAACTTTGGTGATGCTATGCGTAGCAGTCACAAAGGAGGGGTAGCCGGGATACCTGACAAGAGAGGAAGCACAGACGCTGGCCGAAGCACAGGTGGCAAACCGTAAGGAAAACCCTGCATTGAACGCAGTGCAGCACGAAAGATACATGCTTAAGCGCGCTTTGTCTCATGTTGTCGAGGGGGAGTGTTGTAAAGTGCAAGTTGCACTTGGTATTGACTCCAAAGCTTCAACCTACGCTAAGATATATGGAATGTGGTAGAGGCTTCTAGTTTCTTCTTTGGATGTGATAGATCTTAAATAGGAAGATGATCGGGTGGTTCTCACTTGTAAGTTGACAAAGCCACTGACGAGGCCCCGATGGGAGCCAAAACGCGTCTGTCACGCGTCATTATACACGTCATTTATGTTAGCTTTATTCTTACTCTCTAACAGGTTATGAGCTCAAACGGCTTGATTTGGTAACTGCGTTGTACGCTGGGATGTGCGCCAGGGCTGATCGTGCATGACATCGCGAAAGGTATCTTCGAGTATGATAAATGGAATCGCATGAACGCACGGCGACACACAGCTGCTATTTACGTTCGCGAATGGGACTACCAAGCTCTGCAACAGAAAGGGGAGTCAAGTGAAGTAGTGACTAATGTGTTAGTGGTCAAGAGGAAGGGAGAGCTACGGACAAGCTCAACGGCGACTGCAAGATGTCAAGACGTGACATGGTGATGGGTAATGGGAGAGCCAGGATACCTGCGCAGGTGGCAAGCTCCAAAAGTAACTTTGGTGATGCTATGCGTAGCAGTCACAAAGGAGGGGTAGCCGGGATACCTGACAAGAGAGGAAGCACAGACGCTGGCCGAAGCACAGGTGGCAAACCTCAAGGAAAGCCCTGCATTGAAGGCAGTGCAGCACGAACGATACATGCTTAAGCGCGCTTCGTCTCATGTTGTCGAGGGGGAGTGTTGTAAAGTGCAAGTTGCGCTTGGTATTGACTCCAGAGCTTCAACCTACGCTAATATATATGGAATGTGGTATAGGCTTCTAGTTTCTTCTATGGATGCGATAGATCTTAAATAGGAAGATGATCGGGTGGTTCTCACTTGTAAATTGGCAAAGCCACTGACGAGGCTCCGATGGGGGCCAAAACGCGTCTGTCACGCGTCATTATACACGTCATTTATGTTAGCCTTATTCTTACTCTCTAACAGGTTATGAGCTCAAACGTCTTGATTTGGTAACTGCAATGTACGCTGGGATGTGCGCCAGGGCTGATTGTGCATGATATTCCGAAAGGTATCTTAGAGTATGATAAATGGAATCGCATGAACGCACGGCGTCACGCAGCTGCTATTTACGTTCGCGAATGGGACTACCAAGCTCTGCAACAGAAAGGGGAGTCAAGTGAAGTGGTGACTGATGTGTTAGTGGTCAAGAGGAAGGGAGAGCTACGGACAAGCTCAACGGCGACTGCAAGATGTCAAGACGGGACATGGTGATGGGCAATGGGAGAGCCAGGATACCTGCGCAAGTGGCAAGCTCCAAAAGTAACTTTGGTGATGCTATGCGTAGCGGTCACAAAGGAGGGGTAGCCGGGATACCTGACAAGAGAGGAATCACAGACGCTGGCCGAAGCACAGGTGGCAAACCTCAAGGAAAGCCCTGCATTGAACGCAGTGCAGCACGAAAGATACATGCTTAAGCGCGCTTCGTCTCATGTTGTCGAGGGGGAGTGTTGTAAAGTGCAAGTTGCACTTGATATTGACTCCAAAGCTTCAACCTTCGCTAAGATATATGGAATGTGGTAGAGGCTTCTAGTTTCTTCTATGGATGTGATAGATCTTAAATAGGAAGATGATCGGGTGGTTCTCACTTGTAAGTTGACAAAGCCACTGACGAGGCCCCGCTGGGGGCCAAAACGCGTCTGTCACGCGTCATTATACACGTCATTTATGTTAGCTTTATTCTTACTCTCTAACAGGTTATGCGCTCAAACGGCTTGATTTGGTAACTGCGTTGTACGCTGGGATGTGCGCCAGGGCTGATCGTGCATGACATGGCGAAAGGTATCTTCGAGTATGATAAAGCGAGTCGCATGAACGCACGACGACACGCAGCTGCTATTTACGTTCGCGAATGGGACTACCAAGCTCTGCAACAGAAAGGGGAGTCAAGTGAAGTGGTGACTGATGTGTTAGTGGTCAAGAGAAAGGGAGAGCTACGGACAAGCTCAACGGCGACTGCAAGATGTCAAGACGGGACATGGTGATGGGCAATGGGGGAGCCAGGGATACCTGCGCAGGTGGCAAGCTCCAAAAGTAACTTTGGTGATGCTATGCGTAGCAGTCACAAAGGAGGGGTAGCCGGGATACCTGACAAGAGAGGAAGCACAGACGCTGGCCGAAGCACAGGTGGCAAACCTCAAGGAAAGCCCTGCATTGAAGGAAGTGCAGCACGAAAGATACATGCTTAAGCGCGCTTCGTCTCATGTTGTCGAGGGGGAGTGTTGTAAAGTGCAAGTTGCACTTGGTATTGACTCCAGAGCTTCAACCTACGCTAAGATATATGGAATGTGGTAGAGGCTTCTAGTTTCTTCTATGGATGTGATAGATCTTAAATAGGAAGATGATCGGGTGGTTCTCACTTGTAAATTGGCAAAGCCACTGACGAGGCCCCGATGGGGGCCAAAACGCGTCTGTCACGCGTCATTATACACGTCATTTATGTTAGCCTTATTCTTACTCTCTAACAGGTTATGCGCTTAAACGGCTTGATTCAGTAGCTGCGTTGTACGCTGGGATGTGCGCCAGGGCTGATCGTGCATGACATCGCGAAAGGTATCGTCGAGTATGATAAATTCAATCGCATGAACGCACGGCGACACGCAGCTGCTGTTTACGTTCGCGAATGGGACTACCAAGCTCTGCAACAGAAAGAGGAGTCAAGTGAAGTGGTGACTGATGTGTTAGTGGTCAAGAGGAAGGGAGAGCTACGAACAAGCTTTACGGAGACTGCAAGATGTCAAGACGTGACATGGTGATGGGTAATGGGGGAGCCAGGATACCTGCGCAGGTGGCAAGCTCCAAAAGTAACTTTGGTGATGCTATGCGTAGCAGTCACAAAGGAGGGGTAGCCGGGATACCTGACAAGAGAGGCAGCACAGACGCTGGCCGGAGCACAGGTGGCAAACATCAAGGAAAGCCCTGCATTGAAGGCAGTGCAGCACGAAAAATACATGCTTAAGCGCGCTTCGTCTCATGTTGTCGAGGGGGAGTGTTGTAAAGTGCAAGTTGCACTTGGTATTGACTCCAGAGCTTCAACCTACGCTAGGATATATGGAATGTGGTAGAGGCTTCTAGTTTCTTCTATGGATGCGATAGAGCTTAAATAGGAAGATGATCGGGTGGTTCTCACTTGTAAGTTGGCAAAGCCACTGACGAGGCCCCGATGGGGGCCAAGACGCGTCTGTCACGCGTCATTATACACGTCATTTATGTTAGCCTTATTCTTACTCTCTAACAGGTTATGTACTCAAACGACTTGATTTGGTAACTGCGTTGTATGCTGGGATGTGCGCCAGGGCTGATCGTGCATGATATTGCGAAAGGTATCTTCGAGTATGATAAATGGAATCGCATGAACGCACGGCGACACGCAGCTGCTATTTAAGTTCGCGAATGGGACTACCAAGCTCTGCAACAGAAAGGGGAGTCAAGTGAAGTGGTGACTGATGTGTTAGTGGTCAAGAGGAAGGGAGAGCTACGGACAAGCTCAACGGCGACTGCAAGATGTCAAGACGGGACATGGTGATGGGCAATGGGGGAGCCAGGGATACCTGCGCAGGTGGCAAGCTCCAAAAGTAACTTTGGTGATGCTATGCGTAGCAGTCACAAAGGAGGGGTAGCCGGGATACCTGACAAGAGAGGAAGCACAGACGCTGGCCGAAGCACAGGTGGCAAACCGTAAGGAAAACCCTGCATTGAAGGCAGTGCAGCACGAAAGATACATGCTTAAGCGCGCTTCGTCTCATGTTTTCGAGGGGGAGCGTTGTAAAGTGCAAGTTGCGCTTGTTATTGACTCCAGAGCTTCAACCTACGCTAAGATATATGAAATGTGGTAGAGGATTCTAGTTTCTTCTATGGATGCGATAGATCTTAAATAGGAAGATGATCGGGTGGTTCTCACTTGTAAGTTAGCGAAGCCACTGACGAGGCCCCGATGGGGGCAAAAACGCGTCTGCCACGCTTCATTATACACGTCATTTATGTTAGCCTTATTCTTACTCTCTAACAGGTTATGTACTCAAACGACTTGATTTGGTAACGGCGTTGTATGCTGGTATGTGCGCCAGGGCTGATCGTGCATGATATTGCGAAAGGTATCGTCGGGTATGATAAATGGAATCGCATGAACGCACGGCGACACGCAGCTGCTATTTACGTTCGCGAATGGGACTACCAAGCTCTGCAACAGAAAGGGGAGTCAAGTGAAGTAGTGACTGATGTGTTAGTGGTCAAGAGGAAGGGAGAGCTACGGACAAGCTCAACGGCGACTGCAAGATGTCAAGACGGGACATGGTGATGGGCAATGGGGGAGCCAGGGATACCTGCGCAGGTGGCAAGCTCCAAAAGTAACTTTGGTGATGCTATGCGTAGCAGTCACAAAGGAGGGGTAGCCGGGATACCTGACAAGAGAGGCAGCACAGACGCTGGCCGGAGCACATGTGACAAACCGTAAGGAAAGCCCTGCATTGAAGGCAGTGCAGCACGAAAAATACATGCTTAAGCGCGCTTTGTCTCATGTTGTCGAGGGGGAGTGTTGTAAAGTGCAAGTTGCACTTGGTATTGACTCCAGAGCTTCAACCTACGCTAGGATATATGGAATGTGGTATAGGCTTCTAGTTTCTTCTATGGATGCGATAGATCTTAAATAGGAAGATGATCGGGTGGTTCTCACTTGTAAGTTGGCAAAGCCACTGACGAGGCCCCGATGGGGGCGAAAACGTGTCGGCCACACGTCATTATACACGTCATTTATGTTAGCCTTATTCTTACTCTCTAACAGGTTATGAGCTCAAACGACTTGATTCAGTAACTGCGTTGTACGCTGGGATGTGCGCCAGGGCTGATCGTGCATGATATTGCGAAAGGTATCTTCGAGTATGATAAATGGAATCGCATGAACGCACGACGACACGCAGCTGCTATTTACGTTCGCGAATGGGACTACCAAGCTCTGCAACAGAAAGATGAGTCAAGTGAAGTGGTGACTGATGTGTTAGTGGTCAAGAGGAAGGGAGAGCTACGGACAAGCTCAACGGCGACTGCAAGATGTCAAGACGTGACATGGTGATGGGTAATGGGGGAGCCAGGATACCTGCGCAGGTGGCAAGCTCCAAAAGTAACTTTGGTGATGCTATGCGTAGCAGTCACAAAGGAGGGGTAGCCGGGATACCTGACAAGAGAGGAAGCACAGACGCTGGCCGAAGCACAGGTGGCAATCCTCAAGGAAAGCCCTGCATTGAAGACAGTGCAGCACGAAAGATACATGCTTAAGCGCGCTTCGTCTCATGTTGTCGAGGGGGAGTGTTGTAAAGTGCAAGTTGCGCTTGGTATTGACTCCAGAGCTTCAACCTACGCTAAGATATATGGAATGTGGTAGAGGCTTCTAGTTTCTTCTATGGATGCGATAGAGCTTAAATAGAAAGATGATCGGGTGGTTCTCACTTGTAAGTTGGCAAAGCCACTGACGAGGCCCCGATGGGGGCCAAAACGCGTCTGTCACGCGTCATTATACACGTCATTTATGTTAGCTTTATTCTTACTCTATAACAGGTTATGCGCTCAAACGGCTTGATTTGGTAACTGCGTTGTATGCTGGGATGTGCGCCAGGGCTGATCGTGCATGATATTCCGAAAGGTATCTTCGAGTATGATAAAGTGAATCGCATGAACGCACGGCGTCACGCAGCTGCTATTTACGTTCGCGAATGGGACTACCAAGCTCTGCAACAGAAAGGGAGTCAAGTGAAGTGGTGACTGATGTGTTAATGCTCAAGAGGAAGGGAGAGCTACGGACAAGCTCAACGGCGACTGCAAGATGTCAAGACGTGACATGGTGATGGGCAATGGGGGAGCCAGGATACCTGCGCAGGTGGCAAGCTCCAAAAGTAACTTTGGTGATGCTATGCGTAGCAGTCACAAACGAGGGGTAGCCGGATACCTGACAAGAGAGGCAGCACAGACGCTGGCCGGAGCACAGGTGGCAAACCGCAAGGAAAGCCCTGCATTGAAGGCAGTGCAGCACGAAAGATACATGCTTAAGCGCGCTTCGTCTCATGTTGTCGAGGGGGAGCGTTGTAAAGTGCAAGTTGCACTTGGTATTGACTCCAGAGCTTCAACCTACGCTAGGATATATGGAATGTGGTAGAGGCTTCTAGTTTCTTCTATGGATGCGATAGATCTTAAATAGGAAGATGATCGGGTGGTTCTCACTTGTAAGTTAGCGAAGCCACTGACGAGGCCCCGATGGGGGCAAAAACGCGTCTGTCACGCGTCATTATACACGTCATTTATGTTAGCCTTATTCTTACTCTATAACAGGTTATGCGCTCAAACGGCTTCATTTGGTAACTGCAATGTACGCTGGGATGTGCGACAGGGCTGATGGTGCATGATATCACGAAAGGTATCTTTGAGTATGATAAATTCAATCGCATGAACGCACGGCGACACGCAGCTGCTATTTACGTTCGCGAATGGGACTACCAAGCTCTGCAACAGAAAGGGGAGTCAAGTGAAGTAGTGACTGATGTGTTAGTGGTCAAGAGGAAGGGAGAGCTACGGACAAGCTCAACGGCGACTGCAAGATGTCAAGACGTGACATGGTGATGGGTAATGGGGGAGCCAGGATACCTGCGCATGTGGCAAGCTCCAAAAGTAACTTTGGTGATGCTATGCGTAGCAGTCACAAACGAGGGGTAGCCGGATACCTGACAAGAGAGGCAGCACAGACGCTGGCCGGAGCACAGGTGGCAAACCTCAAGGAAAGCCCTGCATTGAAGGCAGTGCAGCACGACAAATACATGCTTAAGCGCGCTTCGTCTCATGTTGTCGAGGGGGAGTGTTGTAAAGTGCAAGTTGCGCTTGGTATTGACTCCAGAGCTTCAACCTACGCTAGGATATATGGAATGTGGTAGAGGCTTCTAGTTTCTTCTATGGATGCGATAGATCTTAAATAGGAAGATGATCGGGTGGTTCTCACTTGTAAGTTAGCGAAGCCACTGACGAGGCCCCGATGGGGGCGAAAACTTGTCGGCCACACGTCATTATACACGTCATTTATGTTAGCGTTATTCTTACTCTATAACAAGGTATGAGCTCAAACGGCTTGATTTGGTAACTGCAATGTACGCTGGGATGTGCGCCAGGGCTGATGGTGCATGATATTGCGAAAGGTATCTTCGAGTATGATAAATGGAATCGCATGAACGCACGGCGACACGCAGCTGCTATTTACGTTCGCGAATGGGACTACCAAGCTCTGCAACAGAAAGAGGAGTCAAGTGAAGAGGTGACTGATGTGTTAGTGGTCAAGAGGAAGGGAGAGCTACGGACAAGCTCAACGGCGACTGCAAGATGTCAAGACGTGACATGGTGATGGGTAATGGGGGAGCCAGGATACCTGCGCATGTGGCAAGCTCCAAAAGTAACTTTGGTGATGCTATGCGTAGCAGTCACAAACGAGGGGTAGCCGGATACCTGACAAGAGAGGCAGCACAGACGCTGGCCGGAGCACAGGTGGCAAACCTCAAGGAAAGCCCTGCATTGAAGGCAGTGCAGCACGACAAATACATGCTTAAGCGCGCTTCGTCTCATGTTGTCGAGGGGGAGTGTTGTAAAGTGCAAGTTGCGCTTGGTATTGACTCCAGAGCTTCAACCTACGCTAGGATATATGGAATGTGGTATAGGCTTCTAGTTTCTTCTATGGATGCGATAGATCTTAAATAGGAAGATGATCGGGTGGTTCTCACTTGTAAGTTAGCGAAGCCACTGACGAGGCCCCGATGGGGGCGAAAACGTGTCGGCCACACGTCATTATACACGTCATTTATGTTAGCGTTATTCTTACTCTATAACAAGGTATGAGCTCAAACGGCTTCATTTGGTAACTGCAATGTACGCTGGGATGTGCGCCAGGGCTGATCGTGCATGATATTGCGAAAGGTATCTTCGAGTATGATAAAGTGAATTGCATGAACGCACGGCGTCACGCAGCTGCTATTTACGTTCGCGAATGGGACTACCAAGCTCTGCAACAGAAAGGGAGTCAAGTGAAGTGGTGACTGATGTGTTAGTGGTCAAGAGGAAGGGAGAGCTACGGACAAGCTCAACGGCGAATGCAAGATGTCAAGACGTGACATGGTGATGGGTAATGGGGGAGCCAGGATACCTGCGCATGTGGCAAGCTCCAAAAGTAACTTTGGTGATGCTATGCGTAGCAGTCACAAACGAGGGGTAGCCAGGATACCTGACAAGAGAGGCAGCACAGACGCTGGCCGGAGCACAGGTGACAAACCGCAAGGAAAGCCCTGCATTGAACGCAGTGCAGCACGAAAGATACATGCTTAAGCGCGCTTCGTCTCATGTTGTCGAGGGGGAGTGTTGTAAAGTGCAAGTTGCGCTTGGTATTGACTCCAGAGCTTCAACCTACGCTAGGATATATGGAATGTGGTATAGGCTTCTAGTTTCTTCTATGGATGCGATAGATCTTAAATAGGAAGATGATCGGGTGGTTCTCACTTGTAAGTTAGCGAAGCCACTGACGAGGCCCCGATGGGGGCGAAAACGTGTCGGCCACACGTCATTATACACGTCATTTATGTTAGCGTTATTCTTACTCTATAACAAGGTATGAGCTCAAACGGCTTCATTTGGTAACTGCAATGTACGCTGGGATGTGCGCCAGGGCTGATCGTGCATGATATTGCGAAAGGTATCTTCGAGTATGATAAAGTGAATTGCATGAACGCACGGCGTCACGCAGCTGCTATTTACGTTCGCGAATGGGACTACCAAGCTCTGCAACAGAAAGATGAGTCAAGTGAAGTGGTGACTGATGTGTTAGTGGTCAAGAGGAAGGGAGAGCTACGGACAAGCTCAACGGCGACTGCAAGATGTCAAGACGTGACATGGTGATGGGTAATGGGAGAGCCAGGATACCTGCGCATGTGGCAAGCTCCAAAAGTAACTTTGGTGATGCTATGCGTAGCAGTCACAAACGAGGGGTAGCCAGGATACCTGACAAGAGAGGAAGCACAGACGCTGGCCGGAGCACAGGTGACAAACCGCAAGGAAAGCCCTGCATTGAACGCAGTGCAGCACGAAAGATACATGCTTAAGCGCGCTTCGTCTCATGTTGTCGAGGGGGAGTGTTGTAAAGTGCAAGTTGCGCTTGGTATTGACTCCAGAGCTTCAACCTACGCTAGGATATATGGAATGTGGTATAGGCTTCTAGTTTCTTCTATGGATGCGATAGATCTTAAATAGGAAGATGATCGGGTGGTTCTCACTTGTAAGTTAGCGAAGCCACTGACGAGGCCCCGATGGGGGCGAAAACGTGTCTGCCACACGTCATTATACACGTCATTTATGTTAGCGTTATTCTTACTCTATAACAAGGTATGAGCTCAAACGGCTTCATTTGGTAACTGCAATGTACGCTGGGATGTGCGCCAGGGCTGATCGTGCATGATATTGCGAAAGGTATCTTCGAGTATGATAAATGGAATCGCATGAACGCACGGCGTCACGCAGCTGCTATTTACGTTCGCGAATGGGACTACCAAGCTCTGCAACAGAAAGGGAGTCAAGTGAAGTGGTGACTGATGTGTTAGTGGTCAAGAGGAAGGGAGAGCTACGGACAAGCTCAACGGCGACTGCAAGATGTCAAGACGTGACATGGTGATGGGTAATGGGAGAGCCAGGATACCTGCGCATGTGGCAAGCTCCAAAAGTAACTTTGGTGATGCTATGCGTAGCAGTCACAAACGAGGGGTAGCCAGGATACCTGACAAGAGAGGAAGCACAGACGCTGGCCGGAGCACAGGTGGCAAACCGCAAGGAAAGCCCTGCATTGAACGCAGTGCAGCACGAAAGATACATGCTTAAGCGCGCTTTGTCTCATGTTGTCGAGGGGGAGTGTTGTAAAGTGCAAGTTGCACTTGGTATTGACTCCAGAGCTTCAACCTACGCTAATATATATGGAATGTGGTAGAGGCTTCTAGTTTCTTCTATGGATGCGATAGATCTTAAATAGGAAGATGATCGGGTGGTTCTCACTTGTAAGTTAGCGAAGCCACTGACGAGGCCCCGATGGGGGCGAAAACGTGTCGGCCACACGTCATTATACACGTCATTTATGTTAGCCTTATTCTTACTCTATAACAAGGTATGAGCTCAAACGGCTTGATTTGGTAACTGCAATGTACGCTGGGATGTGCGCCAGGGCTGATCGTGCATGATATTGCGAAAGGTATCTTCGAGTATGATAAAGTGAATTGCATGAACGCACGGCGTCACGCAGCTGCTATTTACGTTCGCGAATGGGACTACCAAGCTCTGCAACAGAAAGATGAGTCAAGTGAAGTGGTGACTGATGTGTTAGTGGTCAAGAGGAAGGGAGAGCTACGGACAAGCTCAACGGCGACTGCAAGATGTCAAGACGTGACATGGTGATGGGTAATGGGAGAGCCAGGATACCTGCGCATGTGGCAAGCTCCAAAAGTAACTTTGGTGATGCTATGCGTAGCAGTCACAAACGAGGGGTAGCCAGGATACCTGACAAGAGAGGAAGCACAGACGCTGGCCGGAGCACAGGTGGCAAACCGCAAGGAAAGCCCTGCATTGAACGCAGTGCAGCACGAAAGATACATGCTTAAGCGCGCTTTGTCTCATGTTGTCGAGGGGGAGTGTTGTAAAGTGCAAGTTGCACTTGGTATTGACTCCAGAGCTTCAACCTACGCTAATATATATGGAATGTGGTAGAGGCTTCTAGTTTCTTCTATGGATGCGATAGATCTTAAATAGGAAGATGATCGGGTGGTTCTCACTTGTAAGTTAGCGAAGCCACTGACGAGGCCCCGATGGGGGCGAAAACGTGTCGGCCACACGTCATTATACACGTCATTTATGTTAGCGTTATTCTTACTCTATAACAAGGTATGAGCTCAAACGGCTTCATTTGGTAACTGCAATGTACGCTGGGATGTGCGCCAGGGCTGATCGTGCATGATATTGCGAAAGGTATCTTCGAGTATGATAAAGTGAATTGCATGAACGCACGGCGTCACGCAGCTGCTATTTACGTTCGCGAATGGGACTACCAAGCTCTGCAACAGAAAGAGGAGTCAAGTGAAGAGGTGACTGATGTGTTAGTGGTCAAGAGGAAGGGAGAGCTACGGACAAGCTCAACGGCGACTGCAAGATGTCAAGACGTGACATGGTGATGGCAATGGGGGAGCCAGGATACCTGCGCATGTGGCAAGCTCCAAAAGTAACTTTGGTGATGCTATGCGTAGCGGTCACAAACGAGGGGTAGCCGGATACCTGACAAGAGAGGCAGCACAGACGCTGGCCGGAGCACAGGTGGCAAACCTCAAGGAAAGCCCTGCATTGAACGCAGTGCAGCACGAAAGATACATGCTTAAGCGCGCTTTGTCTCATGTTGTCGAGGGGGAGTGTTGTAAAGTGCAAGTTGCACTTGGTATTGACTCCAGAGCTTCAACCTACGCTAATATATATGGAATGTGGTAGAGGCTTCTAGTTTCTTCTATGGATGCGATAGATCTTAAATAGGAAGATGATCGGGTGGTTCTCACTTGTAAGTTAGCGAAGCCATTGACGAGGCCCCGATGGGGGCCAAAACGCGTCTGTCACGCGTCATTATACACGTCATTTATGTTAGCTTTATTCTTACTCTATAACAAGGTATGAGCTCAAACGGCATGATTTAGTAACTGCGTTGTATGCTGGGATGTGCGCCAGGGCTGATCGTGCATGATATTGCGAAAGGTATCTTCGAGTATGATAAATGGAATCGCATGAACGCACGGCGACACGCAGCTGCTATTTACGTTCGCGAATGGGACTACCAAGCTCTGCAACAGAAAGAGGAGTCAAGTGAAGTGGTGACTGATGTGTTAGTGGTCAAGAGGAAGGGAGAGCTACGAACAAGCTCAACGGCGACTGCAAGATGTCAAGACGTGACATGGTGATGGCAATGGGGGAGCCAGGATACCTGCGCAGGTGGCAAGCTCCAAAAGTAACTTTGGTGATGCTATGCGTAGCAGTCACAAACGAGGGGTAGCCGGATACCTGACAAGAGAGGCAGCACAGACGCTGGCCGGAGCACAGGTGGCAAACCGCAAGGAAAGCCCTGCATTGAAGGCAGTGCAGCACGAAAGATACATGCTTAAGCGCGCTTTGTCTCATGTTGTCGAGGGGGAGTGTTGTAAAGTGCAAGTTGCACTTGGTATTGACTCCAGAGCTTCAACCTACGCTAGGATATATGGAATGTGGTAGAGGCTTCTAGTTTCTTCTATGGATGCGATAGATCTTAAATAGGAAGATGATCGGGTGGTTCTCACTTGTAAGTTAGCGAAGCCACTGACGAGGCCCCGATGGGGGCCAAAACGCGTCTGTCACGCGTCATTATACACGTCATTTATGTTAGCTTTATTCTTACTCTCTAAAAGGTTATGTACTCAAATGGCTTGATTCAGTAACTGCGTTGTACGCTGAGATGTGCGCCAGGGCTGATCGTGCATGATATTGCGAAAGGTATCTTCGAGTATGATAAAGCGAATCGCATGAACGCACGACGACACGCAGCTGCTATTTACGTTCGCGAATGGGACTACCAAGCTCTGCAACAGAAAGAGGAGTCAAGTGAAGAGGTGACTGATGTGTTAGTGGTCAAGAGGAAGGGAGAGCTACGGACAAGCTCAACGGCGAATGCAAGATGTCAAGACGTGACATGGTGATGGGTAATGGGGGAGCTAGGATACCTGCGCATGTGGCAAGCTCCAAAAGTAACTTTGGTGATGCTATGCGTAGCGGTCACAAAGGAGGGGTAGCCGGATACCTGACAAGAGAGGCAGCACAGACGCTGGCCGGAGCACAGGTGGCAAACCTCAAGGAAAGCCCTGCATTGAACACAGTGCAGCACGAAAGATACATGCTTAAGCGCGCTTCGTCTCATGTTGTCGAGGGGGAGTGTTGTAAAGTGCAAGTTGCACTTGGTATTGACTCCAGAGCTTCAACCTACGCTAATATATATGGAATGTGGTAGAGGCTTCTAGTTTCTTCTATGGATGCGATAGATCTTAAATAGGAAGATGATCGGGTGGTTCTCACTTGTAAGTTAGCGAAGCCACTGACGAGGCCCCGATGGGGGCGAAAACGTGTCTGCCACACGTCATTATACACGTCATTTATGTTAGCTTTATTCTTACTCTATAACAAGGTATGAGCTCAAACGGCTTGATTTGGTAACTGCAATGTACGCTGGGATGTGCGCCAGGGCTGATGGTGCATGATATTGCGAAAGGTATCTTCGAGTATGATAAATGGAATCGCATGAACGCACGGCGACACGCAGCTGCTATTTACGTTCGCGAATGGGACTACCAAGCTCTGCAACAGAAAGAGGAGTCAAGTGAAGTGGTGACTGATGTGTTAGTGGTCAAGAGGAAGGGAGAGCTACGGACAAGCTCAACGGCGAATGCAAGATGTCAAGACGTGACATGGTGATGGGTAATGGGGGAGCTAGGATACCTGCGCATGTGGCAAGCTCCAAAAGTAACTTTGGTGATGCTATGCGTAGCGGTCACAAACGAGGGGTAGCCAGGATACCTGACAAGAGAGGCAGCACAGACGCTGGCCGGAGCACAGGTGGCAAACCTCAAGGAAAGCCCTGCATTGAACGCAGTGCAGCACGAAAGATACATGCTTAAGCGCGCTTTGTCTCATGTTGTCGAGGGGGAGTGTTGTAAAGTGCAAGTTGCACTTGGTATTGACTCCAGAGCTTCAACCTACGCTAATATATATGGAATGTGGTAGAGGCTTCTAGTTTCTTCTATGGATGCGATAGATCTTAAATAGGAAGATGATCGGGTGGTTCTCACTTGTAAGTTAGCGAAGCCACTGACGAGGCCCCGATGGGGGCGAAAACGTGTCTGCCACACGTCATTATACACGTCATTTATGTTAGCTTTATTCTTACTCTATAACAAGGTATGAGCTCAAACGGCTTGATTTGGTAACTGCAATGTACGCTGGGATGTGCGCCAGGGCTGATGGTGCATGATATTGCGAAAGGTATCTTCGAGTATGATAAATGGAATCGCATGAACGCACGGCGACACGCAGCTGCTATTTACGTTCGCGAATGGGACTACCAAGCTCTGCAACAGAAAGAGGAGTCAAGTGAAGAGGTGACTGATGTGTTAGTGGTCAAGAGGAAGGGAGAGCTACGGACAAGCTCAACGGCGAATGCAAGATGTCAAGACGTGACATGGTGATGGGTAATGGGGGAGCTAGGATACCTGCGCATGTGGCAAGCTCCAAAAGTAACTTTGGTGATGCTATGCGTAGCGGTCACAAACGAGGGGTAGCCAGGATACCTGACAAGAGAGGCAGCACAGACGCTGGCCGGAGCACAGGTGGCAAACCTCAAGGAAAGCCCTGCATTGAACGCAGTGCAGCACGAAAGATACATGCTTAAGCGCGCTTTGTCTCATGTTGTCGAGGGGGAGTGTTGTAAAGTGCAAGTTGCACTTGGTATTGACTCCAGAGCTTCAACCTACGCTAATATATATGGAATGTGGTAGAGGCTTCTAGTTTCTTCTATGGATGCGATAGATCTTAAATAGGAAGATGATCGGGTGGTTCTCACTTGTAAGTTAGCGAAGCCACTGACGAGGCCCCGATGGGGGCGAAAACGTGTCTGCCACACGTCATTATACACGTCATTTATGTTAGCTTTATTCTTACTCTATAACAAGGTATGAGCTCAAACGGCTTGATTTGGTAACTGCAATGTACGCTGGGATGTGCGCCAGGGCTGATGGTGCATGATATTGCGAAAGGTATCTTCGAGTATGATAAAGCGAATCGCATGAACGCACGGCGACACGCAGCTGCTATTTACGTTCGCGAATGGGACTACCAAGCTCTGCAACAGAAAGAGGAGTCAAGTGAAGAGGTGACTGATGTGTTAGTGGTCAAGAGGAAGGGAGAGCTACGGACAAGCTCAACGGCGACTGCAAGATGTCAAGACGTGACATGGTGATGGGTAATGGGGGAGCCAGGATACCTGCGCAGGTGGCAAGCTCCAAAAGTAACTTTGGTGATGCTATGCGTAGCAGTCACAAACGAGGGGTAGCCAGGATACCTGACAAGAGAGGCAGCACAGACGCTGGCCGGAGCACAGGTGACAAACCGCAAGGAAAGCCCTGCATTGAACGCAGTGCAGCACGAAAGATACATGCTTAAGCGCGCTTCGTCTCATGTTGTCGAGGGGGAGTGTTGTAAAGTGCAAGTTGCACTTGGTATTGACTCCAGAGCTTCAACCTACGCTAATATATATGGAATGTGGTAGAGGCTTCTAGTTTCTTCTATGGATGCGATAGATCTTAAATAGAAAGATGATCGGGTGGTTCTCACTTGTAAGTTAGCGAAGCCACTGACGAGGCCCCGATGGGGGCGAAAACGTGTCTGCCACACGTCATTATACACGTCATTTATGTTAGCTTTATTCTTACTCTATAACAAGGTATGAGCTCAAACGGCTTGATTTGGTAACTGCAATGTACGCTGGGATGTGCGACAGGGCTGATCGTGCATGATATTGCGAAAGGTATCTTCGAGTATGATAAAGCGAATCGCATGAACGCACGACGACACGCAGCTGCTATTTACGTTCGCGAATGGGACTACCAAGCTCTGCAACAGAAAGAGGAGTCAAGTGAAGAGGTGACTGATGTGTTAGTGGTCAAGAGGAAGGGAGAGCTACGGACAAGCTCAACGGCGAATGCAAGATGTCAAGACGTGACATGGTGATGGGTAATGGGGGAGCTAGGATACCTGCGCATGTGGCAAGCTCCAAAAGTAACTTTGGTGATGCTATGCGTAGCGGTCACAAAGGAGGGGTAGCCGGATACCTGACAAGAGAGGCAGCACAGACGCTGGCCGGAGCACAGGTGGCAAACCTCAAGGAAAGCCCTGCATTGAACACAGTGCAGCACGAAAGATACATGCTTAAGCGCGCTTTGTCTCATGTTGTCGAGGGGGAGTGTTGTAAAGTGCAAGTTGCACTTGGTATTGACTCCAGAGCTTCAACCTACGCTAATATATATGGAATGTGGTAGAGGCTTCTAGTTTCTTCTATGGATGCGATAGATCTTAAATAGGAAGATGATCGGGTGGTTCTCACTTGTAAGTTAGCGAAGCCACTGACGAGGCCCCGATGGGGGCGAAAACGTGTCTGCCACACGTCATTATACACGTCATTTATGTTAGCTTTATTCTTACTCTATAACAAGGTATGAGCTCAAACGGCTTGATTTGGTAACTGCAATGTACGCTGGGATGTGCGCCAGGGCTGATGGTGCATGATATTGCGAAAGGTATCTTCGAGTATGATAAATGGAATCGCATGAACGCACGGCGACACGCAGCTGCTATTTACGTTCGCGAATGGGACTACCAAGCTCTGCAACAGAAAGAGGAGTCAAGTGAAGAGGTGACTGATGTGTTAGTGGTCAAGAGGAAGGGAGAGCTACGGACAAGCTCAACGGCGAATGCAAGATGTCAAGACGTGACATGGTGATGGGTAATGGGGGAGCTAGGATACCTGCGCATGTGGCAAGCTCCAAAAGTAACTTTGGTGATGCTATGCGTAGCGGTCACAAACGAGGGGTAGCCAGGATACCTGACAAGAGAGGCAGCACAGACGCTGGCCGGAGCACAGGTGGCAAACCTCAAGGAAAGCCCTGCATTGAACGCAGTGCAGCACGAAAGATACATGCTTAAGCGCGCTTTGTCTCATGTTGTCGAGGGGGAGTGTTGTAAAGTGCAAGTTGCACTTGGTATTGACTCCAGAGCTTCAACCTACGCTAATATATATGGAATGTGGTAGAGGCTTCTAGTTTCTTCTATGGATGCGATAGATCTTAAATAGGAAGATGATCGGGTGGTTCTCACTTGTAAGTTAGCGAAGCCACTGACGAGGCCCCGATGGGGGGCGAAAACGTGTCTGCCACACGTCATTATACACGTCATTTATGTTAGCTTTATTCTTACTCTATAACAAGGTATGAGCTCAAACGGCTTGATTTGGTAACTGCAATGTACGCTGGGATGTGCGCCAGGGCTGATGGTGCATGATATTGCGAAAGGTATCTTCGAGTATGATAAAGCGAATCGCATGAACGCACGGCGACACGCAGCTGCTATTTACGTTCGCGAATGGGACTACCAAGCTCTGCAACAGAAAGAGGAGTCAAGTGAAGAGGTGACTGATGTGTTAGTGGTCAAGAGGAAGGGAGAGCTACGGACAAGCTCAACGGCGACTGCAAGATGTCAAGACGTGACATGGTGATGGGTAATGGGGGAGCCAGGATACCTGCGCAGGTGGCAAGCTCCAAAAGTAACTTTGGTGATGCTATGCGTAGCGGTCACAAACGAGGGGTAGCCAGGATACCTGACAAGAGAGGCAGCACAGACGCTGGCCGGAGCACAGGTGACAAACCGCAAGGAAAGCCCTGCATTGAACGCAGTGCAGCACGAAAGATACATGCTTAAGCGCGCTTCGTCTCATGTTGTCGAGGGGGAGTGTTGTAAAGTGCAAGTTGCGCTTGGTATTGACTCCAGAGCTTCAACCTACGCTAAGATATATGGAATGTGGTAGAGGCTTCTAGTTTCTTCTATGGATGCAATAGAGCTTAAAAAGGAAGATGATCGGGTTGTTCTCACTTATAAGTTGGCGAAGCCACTGACGAGGCCCCGATGGGGGCCAAAACGCGTCTGTCACGCGTCATTATACACGTCATTTATGTTAGCTTTATTCTTACTCTCTAACAGGTTATGAGCTCAAACGACTTGATTTGGTAACTGCAATGTACGCTGGGATGTGCGCCAGGGCTGATGGTGCATGATATTGCGAAAGGTATCTTCGAGTATGATAAAGCGAATCGCATGAACGCACGGCGACACGCAGCTGCTATTTACGTTCGCGAATGGGACTACCAAGCTCTGCAACAGAAAGATGAGTCAAGTGAAGTGGTGACTGATGTGTTAGTGGTCAAGAGGAAGGGAGAGCTACGGACAAGCTCAACGGCGACTGCAAGATGTCAAGACGTGACATGGTGATGGGTAATGGGAGAGCCAGGATAAATGGCAAGCTCCAAAAGTAACTTTGGTGATGCTATGCGTAGCAGTCACAAACGAGGGGTAGCCAGGATACCTGACAAGAGAGGCAGCACAGACGCTGGCCGGAGCACAGGTGGCAAACCTCAAGGAAAGCCCTGCATTGAACGCAGTGCAGCACGAAAGATACATGCTTAAGCGCGCTTTGTCTCATGTTGTCGAGGGGGAGTGTTGTAAAGTGCAAGTTGCGCTTGGTATTGACTCCAGAGCTTCAACCTACGCTAGGATATATGGAATGTGGTAGAGGCTTCTAGTTTCTTCTATGGATGCGATAGAGCTTAAATAGGAAGATGATCGGGTGGTTCTCACTTGTAAGTTGACAAAGCCACTGACGAGGCCCCGATGGGGGCCAAGACGCGTCTGTCACGCGTTATTATACACGTCATTTATGTTAGCCTTATTCTTACTATCTAACAGGTTATGTACTCAAACGTCTTGATTTGGTAACTGCAATGTACGCTGGGATGTGCGCCAGGGCTGATGGTGCATGATATTGCGAAAGGTATCTTCGAGTATGATAAAGCGAATCGCATGAACGCACGGCGACACGCAGCTGCTATTTACGTTCGCGAATGGGACTACCAAGCTCTGCAACAGAAAGATGAGTCAAGTGAAGTGGTGACTGATGTGTTAGTGGTCAAGAGGAAGGGAGAGCTACGGACAAGCTCAACGGCGACTGCAAGATGTCAAGACGTGACATGGTGATGGGTAATGGGAGAGCCAGGATACCTGCGCATGTGGCAAGCTCCAAAAGTAACTTTGGTGATGCTATGCGTAGCAGTCACAAACGAGGGGTAGCCAGGATACCTGACAAGAGAGGCAGCACAGACGCTGGCCGGAGCACAGGTGGCAAACCGCAAGGAAAGCCCTGCATTGAACGCAGTGCAGCACGAAAGATACATGCTTAAGCGCGCTTCGTCTCATGTTGTCGAGGGGGAGTGTTGTAAAGTGCAAGTTGCGCTTGGTATTGACTCCAGAGCTTCAACCTACGCTAAGATATATGGAATGTGGTAGAGGCTTCTAGTTTCTTCTATGGATGCAATAGAGCTTAAAAAGGAAGATGATCGGGTTGTTCTCACTTATAAGTTGGCGAAGCCACTGACGAGGCCCCGATGGGGGCCAAAACGCGTCTGTCACGCGTCATTATACACGTCATTTATGTTAGCTTTATTCTTACTCTCTAACAGGTTATGAGCTCAAACGACTTGATTTGGTAACTGCAATGTACGCTGGGATGTGCGCCAGGGCTGATGGTGCATGATATTGCGAAAGGTATCTTCGAGTATGATAAAGCGAATCGCATGAACGCACGGCGACACGCAGCTGCTATTTACGTTCGCGAATGGGACTACCAAGCTCTGCAACAGAAAGAGGAGTCAAGTGAAGAGGTGACTGATGTGTTAGTGGTCAAGAGGAAGGGAGAGCTACGGACAAGCTCAACGGCGACTGCAAGATGTCAAGACGTGACATGGTGATGGGCAATGGGAGAGCCAGGATACCTGCGCAGGTGGCAAGCTCCAAAAGTAACTTCGTAGTCCATTATAATTGTACATACGATCATGATTGAGCATAGAAGGTCGACATGTAGTCGTACCTCAACTTGGCCTGTAACATCCACAAACGATCGATCCCATAGTAAATCCAAGTAATTTTGACGATCAATTGATCGATCCTAAAAACCTGATCAAGCCCGTAGTATAACCAAATGTAAACCCATAATATCGATTCATGCCATGTACGTGGTCCACACTCCAATCGTTTTGCCATCGTTGATCAGAAATTTCGATCAACTTCACCACAGCCGTCCCCTGCGCCGATCACCTTCATACAGTGTTAGTGTATCTGTGCATCTTTGGTCAAATTTTCTTCATCGTGATTTTAACATGTCGCAATCACCATCCGGAACATCTGCGTTCCCTAATCTACTAAAAAATCGAAGGGAGACCTTCCGCGATCACTCTTCCATCTTCTGCCAGCTTTCTTGACTACAGGCTCTTCTTCACTGCTTCAAAAGCGGCTTGGTGCTCGGGACGCCACAACCACGTGTGGTCTTTCTTCATGAGTGACGACAAAGCTGAAAAGAACCAGCATAATCCTTCGTATACTCGTGCAAATTATAAGCCAAGCCATGGCGCAACTCCGTAGGGTTCTTGGGTGGGGGCCAAGAACATACGACACCTTCTCTGGATCAGCTCGAACTCCCGATTTACTCACATAGTAGCCCAGCAACCGAATCTATGGTGTACAAAAGACACATTTCTTGAGATTCGCGTACAATTTGTTGTCTCGCATAACTTGGACCATCTGCTTCAGGTGTTGAAGGTGAACTTGGACATCGTTGAAGTTTCCCCTTAGCGCGACTGTGGACGAAAATGTTGTCAAAATAACTTGGGGCAAAGTTTCGAAGAGGTCTCAACACTTGAGACACCATACGATTGAAAGTGGCCGGAGCGTTCTTCAATACTTGTGGCATTACCAGCCACTCCCATAACATGCCACTCGGGGTGCTCACCGCGGTGAGTGGGATATCGCTCGGTCGCATCAAAATCTGATAAAAGCCATCGGTCAAGTCGATGGCACTGAAGATGACACTACCTGACATGGAATTCAGCACCATGTCCTTCCTGGGAATTGGCGTTTGCGCAGGAATAGTGGCATCATTCAACTCATTGAACGCATGCACTATCCGCCAGCCTCCCGTAGCCTTCTTTACGCAGAAGGTTGGACTCGAATGTGGTGAGATACTCTCCCGCACATGACCCGCTTTGCAAGGGCCTTCAAAGAATGCGTCAATAGTTTCGACTTGATCTCGAGGCAACGGCCACTGCCGTGTCACACAATACTTCAATCCTGGCACGAAATCAATCTCGTGCCGAACACCACGGTCCGCAGGAAGTTCAGCCTGGATCTTGTCCGGGAACACGTCTGCATACTCACGAGAAATGTCGTATACAAGGTTACCAGACTCTCGCAGGGCCTCCCATGACTGTGACGCAAACCTTTCTTCACGCACTGAACTTGGCTTAGCGCTTCGATGACGCTTCGCATGCTCCTCGTTTGCCACGGTAACCACCTCGTTGGTGGTTAGACACACTTGTGTCCATAGTGTCTCTTTCAAGGTCACGTAAAAAAAGCTTCCAGGAAAGCCCTGGAAGGATTGTAATGGAAGACGCATCACGAGGTGAACTCGCAACTTCAATGTATTGGAGTCTTTGTGGACTCCTTTCTACGTATACGATAGCGTGGACACATTGTAACGCTGAATTCTCAATGCTGTTGTCCTCATCGTACTTCGAGTCACTACTCGAAGCTAACGAACCGCAGTCAGGTGATAAATTATCACCCCCCTCTAGGCAGCGGATGTCCTCATTTATAATGCCGGAATCACTAGACGGGAGTAGCTCAAAATTGACCGTCGACACTTGACGCGGGAGCTTTTTCTCGTCCGCCGGAACCCGTGTGGGAGCCCCTGCACAGCCACAATGTGCCCATGTGGGAACCTCAATTCGACCACAGTGGGTGATGATGGGAAATCCGGTTTGACCATCATGCTCTCGTGTAGGTACTCCTGTCCGTCCACGTCACACTCGTTGGCGAGCTCATGCTCGTCTTTACAATGCTCTTGTGGGAGCTTCTGCTCAACCACAATATGTGCCGATGGGAACCCCGGTTCAACCACTGCATTCACGTGCGGAAACCCCTGTTCAACCGCGTTAATGACGCACGGGAACCCCTGTTCGACCGCGTTTTTCTCGCTGTGTAGAGAGGAGTCGCTGCCACTTGTGTCTCGAAGAACAGCACAAGCAGTGCAGAGAAGGCCATCGCTCGCTCTGTGCACCGCCAGCGTTGTGTAAATACGACCCACGACTGTGACGCTCGGCCAGTAACTTGGAGATACCAAGAGATGGGTAAACACCTCACTGACGTCGAACTTGCGTCGACGTCTCACTGATCTGGCTAAACAATTGATCTGGGGCTTATAATGTGCCAACCATGGCATGCCCAGTATGCAATCGAATGCATCATTCATCGCGATCACCAAAAAATCATCATTACATCGAGAAACGTCAAACGTGTACGGCAACGATACTTCGCGCCGCGATTCGCAGTGTGGTTCCCATCTGTCAACTTGACGACGACTCAGCTATATCCATCACGGACTTAGATGCTGGTAGGCAGCATCGATGAACAGATTCACGAAAGAGATTATTCGCTGCTCGTAAGGGAACCACACATTTTCATGTTGATTGATCATTGGTCCATATTGAACTTTAGGCCCCAATAATGAATCAATAATAAATTTTTACGCTGTGCCCGCTATTCGGGCACAGCACCCTACATATATAATTTTTTTTATTCCATGTGTAATGTGGCCCATTACAACCATTAAATGCCACAGGCTTTCGACTCTGTGGAGGAATATTGAACGCATGACTACTTGTCATCGTCCCATTTACTACACCAGTCTCCTCGATCTGGGTAGGATTTTCTGTCATCAGAATTTCTGTCAGGACACTTCCAACTACTCCAGGCTCAACGAGCTGTGCCGATTGACATACCGTCATCGCACCCTCGACTGTGCTGGACACAGCAGTGATCGCATAAGCCTCTCGCAGGAGCACATCCTTTTCGGTGTCTTGCGTAGAGCTAGCGACTGTGCGTGTACGCCAGTCTATCCATGGTTGGTGTTAAGCCAACCAAGGCATGCCTAGGATGAGGTCACACGGACTCTACATACCTAGCACTGTGAGCTTCTCTTTACAAGAGAAGTCACTAAAGCTGAAGCCGACTTTAACTTGAACTCCCTCTGGCATTACGAAAGCGCCGTTCGCTAAACAAACGGTCGCCTCTTCTCGCTTGCCATCCTGACAAAGCGACTCATAACTCGCCGGACTCTTTTCAGAGCCGCGAGTTTCACAAAATTCTGTAATGCACCCGAATCCACGAGAAGGGTCATCACTTGGTCATAGCCTCGTACTCGAGCGCTATAGATCAAAAGAGTTGAGGTCCTACCTTTCGGAACCTCAGGGACTATGCTACCCATTTGTTCGATCACTCTGAACTTAGGTGTAGCTTCAAAGACTGCGACAGTAGGGCATCCCGCCTCTACTGTTCTCCCGCAATTCCCTACCCATATTGGGCACGTGCTGAACCCGTGCGTCGCGCACGCTGGTTCTTCGCACCTCCCTTCGGGATGGGAGACCTTTTGCTGGCTGCCTTAGCACCATCAGCAAGTTTGGCATAGCAGAGAGCCATCATATGGCCGCACTAAACGCACCACGTATGCATTGCTTAACTCCATTGGAGTGGCATCCGAACTCTCGGCCGACGGCTTATAATAAGCTGTCGCCGAGGCACTGTTGTAAGATTTCTCCTCACCCATGGCAATTTTAATTTCCTCCTCCATCGTCTCTGGCACCTTTCTAAAAAAAGGCCTGAAGCGATGGGCCGTGCCGTAGTCCATTCATGAACGTTGGCCCCTTCATGTGTTCCGATATCGGACCCACAAAAATGGACGCATACAGCGAACGCATCTCCTGCACATACTTTTGCAGAGATCGTTTCGCCTGTCGTGATCCAAAGAAGCGCGCCTAAACAACACTTCATCTTTAGGCGTCTGGTACATGGCGCGAATCTTTGATCCAAAGATCGCCCATGATATTACCGCATCGACATCGGCATTTGCCATAATCGCAGAGTAAGTTCATTCTGACGCTTTTCCACGCAAATTTTACATGGCATACGAAACCATCCTAGTGTCGTCTTCGATGAGCTGCGCCATAACGCATTGCTCCACGGCTATAAGCCAGTGGACAATCGTATGTAAGGCAGTCCCATCAAACTTCGGAGGGTCCATCCGAATGGGCCTCAATTTAGCAGACCGAACAGATAGCGTCTTAATAGTTCTTTTGAGCGCCTCCGGTCCGAGCTTGCTCACACAAAAGCTCATCCTGAGTCTTACTGATAGAATTAGCCGTTGCTTGTTGTTTGCCTCGGAAGCATTCTGCGCTGTACGAGCACAAACGCCTCGAATTGCTCCAATTGAGCAACATGTTGCTCAGGAGGAAAGTTCGAGAGGTTGGCCAGGGATTGTTCACCAAGCCCTGCACCAAGTGCTCTGTCAACTCTCTACGATGTAAGAAGAGGTGAGGAAAATCTCTCTAATCTACATTGAGGGACATCCACACGCACGCTCAGAGAGACGGCCGTGGAAAGGACGGGCAGAACTTGGTCCCAGCCGTCGTCAGCGTCGTCGTCATAATAGTCCTTCCAATTTTAGACGGGCACTCCGTAAAGAAGCTGCCACGTACTACGCGGAAATACCTTCAAGCAGCGCGAGGAAGAGTTTATACCGTCTCACCTACGCGTGCAGTGGTGGTGGTGTTGGCCGGTGCTAAAAGCGCTGTATTAATTGTTGCCGGTCACTTTGAAGCTAATTGCGCAACGAACTGCTAAGACAAGAGCTACACTTACGACACGCAGAAGCTTATACAGCTTCTCGTGCGCGGTGTGCGATGTTTATAGATTCAAGACTAAATTATATATTTAATAAAATTTTAACTAAATATAAATTTTACCAATGAATGGCTAATATGTAATGATGGGTGCCATCTCTATAGATGCGCATCCCAACGTTGCGAGCTTAAGATATATATTTAAGCTCGCAGGTGACGTCCATCTGTGACGTCACCATGACGCCTAATCCCAACTGGCGTCATCCTCGTTGAATGTGAGTGTATCCATGGATATCACATTCACGAGGGTGGGTCACATTGATATGCCATGGCAGGCCTAAGGTACTTCGTACCTATAAAGGCCTGCCCATTAAGTATTCGATACTTAACGTACCGTGTAACTTTAAGCCCATTACACGTCGTGTAATCCCGTTACAGTATATATGTGGGTCATATGATGACCACTCTATTCAGCTTGACTATGAAGCGGGATCGTCAGTTCGTTATTTGCACTTGCCGATGGGACTAGATCCCAGAGTTTAACGAAATTGTTGAAGTTAATGTTGGGCGACGTCAGATTCAAGTAGCATCTAATTTTTTATGTATCATTTGCGTTTTTGACTAAACTGCTGTGTGCGTGGTGTGCAAAAACTTCGCTCAGGATGAGCAAGCTAATCTCCGTAAAGCACTGGCACTTGTCGTTTTACAACGCCAGATCCTCAATGCTCAATGTCCGCGAGCATAAGATACAAAATTACCAACTGCCTCTCTTGTCACTACGCAGTATTTGCAAAGCAGCAACAAGTTCATATAGCCACACTGTCATGGCTCACCAACAGGCTTGAGTTTAAATAACTCAGAAGGTGTGGCCTCCGCCGGACACCTACTGCCACCTTGGCAACTCTCATGACGCTCATGGATCTTCAAAATTTCAATTACGATTGGTGAGGCTATGCTTGAAAACACGAGTTGCTAGGCTCCAAGCACTTGCGTTATCAAACGGCCAGCAAATGAGAGCTACAAGGCTTCGACCGCACCGCCGAGTGACTAGATTGCAATGGGCGGCTTATTGAAAATGTACAACATGCTTATTATGTTGACAAAATAGTGTCTGTTTTAATGAGAATGCGAAAATATTATTATTAATGAAAGTAGTAAAATGATATCATCTATCCTAAGCTTGCAGTACTTCTCGACACCCTCATTAAAATCTTTTTTCTTACCGTTTTAATCAAAACCGTTTGTATACCATCCAACAAAGGTGTTTTATGATCCTCCCAGAGCATCAAACAGGTTAGCGGGGATTCGTTTCGTAGTGATGCCTCAACACGCATTATTCACCACGTGAACGTTGCCTGTCACGTGTATCATCAAAGGAAGACTCCGATTTCCGTTTTGATAGGTAATTTGGCGTAAGAGCATTCAGGCGGTCACGAAATAGGTTGGTCGTTGTAGCAATGTTTTGCGAATTCTGCTTATAGTATAGTTGTTTTATACTCTTCTCTAGTGCCGTGACCTTAGACCGTTCATCCAGCTGCATTCCAAATTTGTATGATTCCAAGTACGTTTTCAATGCTGTTAAACTTAGTGCTGGAAACTCGGGATCATCCGGCCTCTTGAAAAGGTCGAAAACATCAGCAGGAGAGATGGGAGGCTTTGCATAAGCCCATGACCTGAAAATCTCGCCTAGTATTTGCCTTTTAATACCCTGCTTCGGATACGAATCCAATATAGGTAAGACCTTCATCAACCACATTTCTTCGAACTGAGGCACAACATCACCCAGAGTTTTGCGACTTTGTGGGTACAAGTCGTTGTAGGCGACTAAGTAAGTAATCCAGTCTTTTGCCAAATTTGAGCCCGTTAACAGATCGTCTTCTTCAACTTTCATCTCTTTGTAAATATCGTCTGGATTCCGCATCTCATGTAGCCACTTCAATGAAGATTCATCTGGTGTGTCTCTTAAGGAAACGAGATGTTTCAAGAAGAGAGTAGCCCGCTCTTCGTTTCCGCATAAAGCCGTTAGTGTTTCTTTAAGCGTATCTTGAAAGTTGTAGTGGCCCGTGTTGTCCAAGTATTTCATGACAAAATTCCACCTTTCCAGATTCATGCTGATCAAAAGACTATTCGCCTCTTTGTCCATCGCTTTGTGAAGTCCCAGCACTTGGAATAGAGTGTCTACTGATCCTTTGTTACCAAACCAAGCCAAGCCTGAAGACGTTCAGTGCTGGATATCGACACGATTTCAAACGCTGTCGGTTTCCGGCTATTCAGGAATTTTTTGAGGTCTTTAATTTTGCGATCTTCTTGCAGATCCAGGAGCGGCTCTTGTTGCTTCTGATTCGCGTCAATAAGCGTTATTTCGACGTTGTTCAGACTATCTTTCCGGCTATCCATCAATACCTTTTCTGATTTTTTTTGGCCTTATCCAATTCGTCTTTATACGACTGAGAAATCTGACCCCAATTGCGATCCCAATTGTTCAGCAACGTAGACAGTTCCCTTCTTCTATATTCGTTATGAAGTGGCCCCAATAATTGGTCCCAACTATACACCACCTTGGTTTTCGTCGCCAATAACTCGCTTGTTTCCCCTACGATTCCTTTAAGTTCACCTGGTATGTCGCCAGCCCTCTCGTCTTCGTCGGATCCAAGCTCATCCGACCCCAAATGTTTTTTTTGGGCACTTCACGTAGAGAGCGAGGTGATTTGGCGATGCTACGGGATGGCGCAGCAAGCGAATGAGAGACTCGACAGGCAGCAATAGCCATACATAGCGTGGTGAAGTGAAGGTGCATAATTGTAGATGCCTTGGTAGAGTTCTTATGCTGATCGAGGATGATGGAAAGTGACGAAAAGGGAATAAGTCTCTCGAATCGTCAGGTATACGGTTCAATATCTGTCGTACTTTTGAATGAAGGCAGTTTACGGATGGGCAAATAGCACTTGTAATTCGATATATTGTCTGCTAATCTTATTTTCTATACTTTCTTTTATAAAAAGTATATATGAGACTAACAGTTTCTATTAAGCAATTTGCATTAGTATTCACTTCTGTGAGGCACACTGATGGCGCGTATGATTAAACACTTCATCAAATAGTTCCAAATTGGATTTCGGCAGTGTCTAAACGCAAATCGACGTAAATAAAAGATTACGATGTTTGTGAAAGAGTGCTTCGTTTGAAAAGTAGTGAATCACATTATAAGCCCACGATGGACCGTTTATCATCCGCATGGAAGAGCCAAGAGTACGACAACCA
This sequence comes from Peronospora farinosa, assembly GCA_947646735.1. Classification (NCBI taxonomy): domain Eukaryota; phylum Oomycota; class Peronosporomycetes; order Peronosporales; family Peronosporaceae; genus Peronospora; species Peronospora farinosa. The sequence goes on from CANTFK010000222.1 coordinate 47,335, forward strand.
ACGAAATGCCTACGTCAGAGTCATGGCGCAACTGGCTTTGGCGAACTGGCATGTCCGTAGTTTAGGGACAACGTCTCAGCTTAGCACCCTGTCTTGCCAATCTTGTCGACGCAGAACAGCCAGCAAAAAAGTCCTCTTAGAATAAAGAGAGGACTTTTTACCTCATCCATATATGAAAGAAATGATGTATCTCGCTTTAGACATTTCAACTTGTCGAGTGGGATAAGCAATCCAATGTAAAGTTTGTCTAAGCCAATGCAAGGTACTTATCTTTTATTTCTGCATGTATTCAACTACTGTGCCGGCTCAGTTCGCTCAAATTGGCCGATACCCAGCCAGAGAGATCACCCTGATCCTTTTTATGATCAGTCTCCTGGGTTTTGAAGCCGTCGTCAATGTTGTGCCTTGGGGCTAATTTTACCCGCCTGTATTCTAGCGTGATACCTTTCCCATTTGATTGGTCTTGATCGTCGAACTCGTGCGCAGACCTGCAAATCTCTTCACCAGTTGTGTAAGTTGCAATCTCTCTTTATTGCAATCTCTCTACCGTCCAGCTATGCTAGATATATAGATATATCTCTTGACACTCAAAGATATATATTACTTAGCTTCGCTCTTCCTGGCTACTGACGACTTTCCTTGCACTGTGCACTTTTCTGACCAAGCTTTCATCTAGGCGGCTGCAGCTAACCTGCGAACCGCCACCTTGTCACCTATGTCACGTTCTGATCTCCGCCGTTTCCCTTCTCCATTGCTTCCCGGTTCGTCCCTTTGTCGACTCGTCCCGTTCTGATCCCCGCCGTTTCCCTTCTCCATTGTTTCCCGGTTCGTCCCTTTGTCGACTCGTCCTGTTCTGATCCCCGCCGTTTCCCTTCTCCATTGTTTCCAGGTTTTACCATTGGCATCGGTAAACGGACGTGAGATGTTTTAACGGCTTCAATTTGGGAACATATTACAACAGTGTGAAAGTTTGGACTCTCGTCGGCATCTACGTCTGTGTCTTCTCTTGACGTGCTTTCTTTTCTCTCTCTCTCTCTCTCTCTCTCTCTCTTTGTCAAGTGATCAGAAAGGGCGGAGGTAGAAAATGTCTACTTAGTAGAAGCAGTAGTGCTTCTTGCGCGCTAGTAGCCCACGGTAATCCGTTTGACACGCGCAGCAACGTTTAGCTGGAGGTCATTGGTCCTCAGGCGAAAGGCACAGGCCGGCCGCGCATGCTGAAGTCGGACGCAAGCGTTATAAGACGCTCGCTCGGCGCTGCATATAAGGCCCGCAACACGAGCAACGTGTATAAGGACAAGCGTCTCGTTAAATAGGACCCGACATGGTCCATGAAGGATAGGATAGATGATGACTACGATATTTTCAATGTGAATGGGTTATTGGACGAGAAGGATGACTCGGAGAAGGAAGGGAGATGGAACAGGGACATTGTCAGCTAACTCCACTTTGGAGGTGGCAAGGGAGACGCTGATGCACCCGAATTTGGAGGAAAAGGTGGGAGAGGAAGACATGCAAAGAAGTGATGCAGGAAGTCGTGATGAAGGCAAAACCGTACAAGATGGTGTGGCAGAGAAACGAACACTCGCAAGAAGTAGGCTACGGACAAATGGGTTGAAGGGTTTGCGGATCATCGTGGACTGCTTAAGTTCTGCCAATGGCGAGTGATACTGGAGGCGACAAATGTCTTTGACAAATGAATGCGGGAACTTGTCTCTAAGGCTAAAAAAATGGAGAGACGAATGTTGCCGAGGGACGCTGTTGCCAAGGAACGTGACCGTCTTGATCAACTTGAAAAGTAGCGTGTGTTGCGTATGCACAGGACTGATGCTGATGACATTGCCAGCGACGACGCAGGATTGCGCAAGAGCAAGAAGGGCAAGAAGAGATATAAAAAGGACAAATTTGCAGCTTATCGTGATGCCGCTACCAAAGCCGATCTGGCTGACGTCTACGCGGTTGAAAATCGTTTTGCTGCTGATGCCGAAGAAGAAAAGGTAGATGAGGACGCTGATGATGGCTATGATGATGAGGAACTGGAGAGCGAATGTGAAAATCCGAGGCAAATCTGTAAAGATTTCGGACATTGGGATTGATGACAAGGTTCAAATGGAAGATGCACTAAAAGAGGAGGTAGAGGCCGAAAGCGACAACATAATGGAAAGCGATTGTAAGAGCCGAGAAGACTGCATTTGAGCTTCCATTCGTGTTTTGCTGCGAAGTGTCATGAAGAGCTGGCAGCAATTCATAAGATGCACGCACGAAAGTCATACGAGAAGTGTGGACTTTTCTTGGAGCGCATTGTGACATGCTATACAATTCACGACTGAGTGTGGAATACCAGGTTAATAGGAAGCGTTTTCTCGAGGTGACTTTGCGCTAGTTCCTAACCTTTGCAGCGCGATTGCTTCACATAGTTCGTAGCTCCTTCTATGAAGGATTTGCGTGCATTTTCCCGATATCCGACAATGTTATATCCCCAATGGAGACACTGTTTGGAGAGAGCCTAGTTCGTCGAGTGGTAAGTATACAAGGTACTGCTTCATTATCGCTGCACTTGATGTGGTCAAAGAAGTGCTGTATGCCATTACTACGCTGTCATCATTCAATGAACTCTTTTTATTCTCTACCTACTGCTACAAGTTTGGCGAAGCAGTTGAAAGACATCAAGACAAACTGTAATCAACGCTGTCATTTGAAACTTCACACACGCTCTAAGTACGTCATTCAGGTATGAAAATGTATTTTTCGTATCGATCTTCTTGTCATTTCGATCAATTGTTCTTTCATCTCTACTTCTTGGCCACACGGTCCTTCTTAAGTACATTTTCTTAGTATAGTGACGAGTAGGAGGCATAGGCAGGACATTAGCCAGTCCTAAAAGATGCGTCACACGATCAGAAGGCTATGCACCCACTATACCGCACACATTGATTATTCACACGTGTCTCTACAGTGCGGACAGGAATGATAAAGCCACCAATACTTTTTAACATTTCAGGAAAACTAAATAAAAGATAGGGATAAAATTATAACCAATGGGTTGCGCTTGACGAGAGGATCATTATGAGACCTTAGTTATCAAAATTGGAGGCCTACATCCTACGGAAAGCCAAATCGAGCGAAAAGGGTAGGACAATAATGAAAGAGCCATCAAAGAATTTTTTAGTATCGCCTTGATGTTAGTGTTGCTAGAAATCTCTAATAGTCAATTTTGTTACCACGGTTCTTAAGCACTTCTACGCACCGATTGTGCATTGAATTGACAAGCTTATGAAGGTAAGCGGCGCCAATTTCTCCCCAGCACTTTGAAATGCACTCGATCAAATCAGTTCGCGACCAAAACTGCCGCTCATTCTTGTATACGGCCCTGGCAAGCACTCCCATAAATTTTCCATTGAATTTAAGTCCGACGAATTCGCTGGCCAGTCGAGAAATTAGAAATTTTGGTCTGCAAACCACGCCTTCGTACACCGAGATGAGTGTATCGACGCATTGTCCTGCTGAAAACTCAGTTCATCCCCACCCAGCTCGTCCACAAAAGGCACAAGATAGTCTTCCAGTGAACTTATGTACTTTTCGCTATTTTGCCTATTCTCTAAGATAGCCAACATGCTTGTCTTAGCGCTTCCAAAGGCACCCCATACCACCACCACATTGACAAGTCGAAAAAACCTGCTTTTTTTTCCTCAAGTCGTGCCAATAGCTTTGGAATCCATCTGGTCCATTCAGATTAAACTTCTCTCGTCCGAAAAAATAATTTTGGCCCAGTCGTCATCGGAAAGACGAGTTCTCTCAGCACACCATTCAACACGAGCTTTTTTGTGCTTTTCGGAAAGCACTGGTGCATGTTTACGCTTGATAAACTTGAACGTAAGGCTTTCTTTTAGAAGATGCTTGACTCTAGAAACACTTACAGGGAGTTCCAGTTGTGCTTGGAGCTAGCATGCAAATAATTGCCCCTTATGAGCGGCACGGAGTAGTCGGCAGCGAGCCATGTCAGTCAAAACTGTTGGTCTTCCGGCTGGTTTGTATGCACTATAGGCGACAGAGTCGTTCAAAAAAGTGTTTGACGACGCTTCGAGAACGACCGATGCGCCGAGCAATCTCTCGATGACTCATTTTGGTGTCATGGTAGGCTATCATATTTCCAATCTCTTCTTCCGTTAATTTTCTGCCTCTCGCATACTTCTACAAAAATTAAGACCATATACAGTAGCGTCAGCAAGTAGCATTGCACCAAAAACAAAAGGACTTAAAACAACGCCGTGAAGGTGATATGTAACGACCCGGATTTATTTAATATGATTGGTCAGAACATTTGCATTTGCACTCAGTCTGATGTTAATAAGTTAAGGGTGGTTCATGGCCTACAGGAATAATAAATTCTGTCCTACCAATATAATCTTTTCATTGCTATAACGATTCTGGTCCCAACCAAGACCTCATACAGTGTACCCAGCCTTAGTAATACTGCCTTAATTGGTAACTTATACCAACTATTAGATTCTTCTAGTCACAAGAACGTTACTCTAAGCAAGTTATTTCCTGTAACTGAATATTTCCGTAAAATTTAGTACGTCACCAACAGTTGGACATCATTGAAAGCGTCTGTACAAAACTGGTTTATGGTGCTGTATAATTCAACTTAAGATGCTAGCCTCAGTCTTCTCCGACATATTATCGACCTCTCTATTGGTAACAGTCTTTATTATCTCCCGTATTTCATTCTTCACGTCTATACGCACCAATGCTGTCCATACACTACCACAATCAGAACCGAATTCAACTCAATTTTATTCACAGCCTCTTCTTTTTACCTCTTCCCTTAAGTGTAATCTCTTCCACTAGATCTTTTGTAGTCACGTGATCAATGGTCTTCTTTCGAGTCATCACTTCAAAAAGAAAAAATGAGAAAGTTCTTGTACTCTTGTACAAATTTCTCTTATGGACGATAGAGAGCCAGCACTCGTCCGTAGAACGCGAATTGTCACGATTTTATAGGCCGTTATAATGCCGATGACAAGGCTTCATGTCCACTCATTAAAAAGTAATGACAGCAAGTACGCGATGTATAGGATACGAGTGACTAGCTTGATCTTTGCGAAAAAAGTCTTAGTGTGCATCAAAATAATGCATCATGTAACGGATTAATTGTTACACGATATATGATAAATAACGAGCAAGCCTAAATAGGTACGAGGTACCTTAGGCCTGTCACTTGGGTATGGCACATCAGTGTGACCCACCCTCGTGAATGTGACATCCATGGATATATTCACAATCGACGGAGCTGGGACTGGGCGTCATGGTGACGTCACAGATGGACGTCACCTGCGAGCTTAAATATATATCTTAAGCTCGCACGTAGGATACGCTTCTAAAGAGACGCGTATCCGATCTTTACATATCAACCAATATGTAGTAACAGTTATATTTAGTTTCATTTTTATAAAATATAAGTCAGTCTTGAATTTCCTAATTACTGCTCACTGCACACAAGAAGCTGAATAAGGCTCTGCGTGACGTAAGTGAGACACTTGTTAGTTGTTCGTTGCGCGGATCTTTCAAACGGCCGGCAACAATTTGGATCGGCGCATTAAGCGACCTACCAGCGCAACCACCACCGCACGCGGAGGTAAGACGGTCTAACCGCTTCCTCGCGCTGCATAAAGGTGTGTCCGCGTAGTACGTGGCAGCTTCTTTACGAAGCGTCTGTCTACACGACGGTTGGGGAAGATATACCGACAGAGTACGGTTAAAGTCTTTATATATCATATAATGTATTTTTGATACTTCTTTTTAAAGAGTTGTTAAGTATGAGTATTAAAACACGGTATTCGGGAAAAACGTATTCTATCAATAAATATTCGATAATCGATATTGCTGTACTAAGAACATCATACACAGATGGATGGACGACACATCGTGCTATCGACAACTGCATATTATCTTACTCTTATAGTGTTTGAATTAGTTAATTCAGGTTATAATTAGGTATATTTTTATAATCAAATAAAAATTTAGTTCTTAATTTGTAAATTATAGAAGCAAAGACTTTATCATACATGCTTTCTAGTGCACCTTGTACATTTAGCGTTTTGAATCGTAAGCTTGTTAAGCTTGTAGGCGTAATCTTGTAGACTGAAGGAGCCTGTTCCAATTCCGTAGAACGGGTGGACTTCAAAGTCGTTTAATGAATCTCATAGAAGTAAGCGGCTTGTAGGGGTTGCTTATTTAGCTATATCGAATTTAAAGGCTTTTAGCCCTTATAGGTCTTCGTCTGACTAAAGAGCTGTGTAGCTCCGCTACACTTGGTAGAGCTTGTAGTCAACCCTACACCTGAGTTGTATTAACAACAGACCCTCATTGGAAAACAAGAGTAGTAATCGACTCTCTGATGCGCACTGCCTTGCGCTGACTAAATTATCAGCGCTATTTGAGGACGACATAATTGATCACATAATGGCCAAAGGCTTGGACGTCACATCTTGAGGCATCTATGCGTTACGAGGCAACGCAAATTGGCCAAGTTCATGACCCTGCTGTGTCGGCTTTTCCGACACGCTACCCTTCGGCAGCCGATGAGAAGAACTGAAAGTCTCGACCGCTTGCATCAAGCGTAATTCAATTAAGCTAAGGAGTGGCGAAGAATTTCTTTTTAAATCCGAGAGGTGAAAATGACTATGAGCGCCGCTATGGTCAGATCGGAGCAGTAACGGGATATAATAGCCATTTAAGGCCAGCAGTAGAGCCCGTGAATAGTCATTAACGTTCGATGCGTCTATAGACGCAGCGTTTTAAACCTAAGGGATGCGAAAGCAGCAAAAACTTTAAATATTTTCTTCGCTTTATCAGGCTCATCGCGTGCGACCACGCTTCTTGGCTTCCCGGCAAAGGAAGAAGGATTTATCAGACTTTGTCCAGAATTGTCGAACTCTCTTTGCTGCTATGCAGATAGAATTTCTGTCAGAGAAGATCCAATTTAGAATTCTAATGGAAGGACTCCGCACTGGGGCTGCTAGAACGTAAACAGTTGCTATTATTCCTATCGACCTTCGCAGAAGCGGTCGACGTGGCAATGGATTGTTTATTTAACAACAAGGCGGATCCCTTTAAATTTTTATGGGTATTCTTCAAGCTCGCTTGATAGGGCTGATTTCATGGACCTAAGTTATGCTGAGGGTGAAGAATATGAGCTTCTAGCTGCAGAGCAACAACGTAACATCCGAAGATGTTTTAGTGCGGGTGCACAAGGCACCTCCGCCCAAGCTGTCCGTTGCGGAAGCAACGCCAGAACCGGAAAAGTCGTAATATGTTCTAGGCCAGATGGCTGTGATGTCGGGAGAAATGTGGAATCCCAGTAGTCGCAGGGCACCCTACTAGAAGTTAACTAAGCTTTGTGGAACCTTTAGGAGGTGTGAACAGGGCTTAGCCAAATAATTCGTAGAGAAGTCACGGAGCGTGACAAAGGCCACTTCTCTACGTGAAGATTTTGACCCATAATCATCCGTTGGCTACTCCGGTGAGTCGGATGACGCATCCGACTAAAGGCAATCTGCGCCAATGCCAAGATGTCCCCGACGGGATACCTCGTCTTCGGTTCTTACGAAGAAGGGTCGTGGTACATCAAGTAAATCAATGTACGATAATATGTTTGGGTTGTCTGATGCATCAGACAACTCGCCAAACGAGTCGAGGGATGATGACTCGGTTGAAGTGATAAGAGTGATGTCAGTGCTTCTACTGACGCCACTGTACGTGGTGTCGATACTTCTGTTGACTCCATTGTACGTAGTGTCGGTATTTCTGTTGACACCACGCAGGGGTATCTCGATCCCAATGTATTGCGTCTTGCTCCTGATCAGAAACGTTGGATGCTATCAAAGAATCTGATAGATTGTTGGTCTGGAAGGACCAGCGAACGATTGAAGATTCTTTTGTATAATGCGTCAAAGCTTCACGGTTTGATGCCAGTGCGGTAAAATTGCACATAAAAGATTGTTAGATCGATGCATCCCTTCATCATTACTGGTATAGCTCACACCATAAGCGTGAAGCTGACGCTTTCCTCTACGCTTGAAAGGTATTTGATCTCAACGTTCTTTAAGTAGGGCGTGATGCTTGGCTTCAAAATCTTACTGCTAATCGCAATAGGTTTGGGAGACGAAGTATATTCGGTGCATGGTATCGCTTGCATTAATTGTCAATAGAGGCTACACTACTATTCCTCTCTTGGGGCGATCCTTGCCCGGAATCCGTGAGCACCTCATTAAGAGCGCCTAAGGAGGCGTACCCCCTTAATGAGCATTGGTGAAGAGCTCGCATATCTTTTAGGATGAGCGAAGGTATTGCAACTTTACAATCCCACTACAAGCGCGCTGAGCGCTCATTTTTCGATGGCCCTTGTCGTACTGCTCGACAAGGACAAAATCGTCAGCCATCAGTTGGGCTCGAGGTTCCCAGCTACCCGCCGAAGGTGAATAGCCGGGCCAGCGGACGAGATAGATCGTCCGAAGTTTTTTCACGTCACGGTGGTTCAGCAAGCGTTCCACAAGGAAGCGCTTTCCACCTTGCGAGTCCACCAGCGGATGCGGTGGTGAAGGAATCCCTGTACGCTTCTTCCATCGGACTTGTCTGATGAGTTAGACGGATTTGCCCGTGTAACTCGTGAGCTACGTCGTGAAATTAGTTACGAGCGGGATAAGCGTTACCGTTTATAAAATCCTGTGCGACATTTTGGGATGACTACGAGAAGCCTCGGGCAAACAATGCTGTTGCACTGTTGGAAAATGAAAGCGGCTTCATTCACTGAGTACGAGCTGGCGACAGATCTTCACGAGATCATATAACCTCATGATATGATATCGTCTCAAAATAATCAGGCATCGATTTGTCTCATGGAAACGATAATCTGAAGAGGATTATTGAGAGTGGCGTCTATCTTCGTCGTTCACTTACGCCGCGTACTGAATGTATGAATGAAGGCATTCCACCTTAATGTAGGATGTGTACGCATCCTACGTGGCAGCTCGATCGTGTATGCGTTGCCCAGGCGGCGCGATACACAATACAGGCCGATGTACTTGAGCAACAATTATTGAGCTGCCCACGTAAGTCCTCAGGTATGTTGGTAGAATTACTAATGACAGAAAAACTAAGTCTTCTCTATGGAATGTTTGAGCATTTGCTCTTCCATTATTGTTTGCGTTTCGTTTCTGTTTGTCCGTCTCTTTTTACGATGAAGTATTGCATGAAACGAACTACAGATTCTCTAGTCAGCAGGAATACCTCTGCTGACTCATTGCTTTTGGCTGCAGTGCATTGTGAATTAACTGCAGAGATAACGCTTACAAACTCAGCGAAAACATAAGCCTTTTCGATAGTGACATCTTATACGATGCTGACATCTTCAGCATTATCAAGAGTAGGAGCGTCATCGCTCGATACGACTTTGATTGCTTTCGCGTCAACCATTTGGATGAATTAACCTATTTATTAAGTAGGTATAGGGCAGTGTCTGATTAGCGGATACTGCGCATCACAATATTATTGGTTTATTATCGGGGTGTCAGACCCAATAATTAGCCAATAATAAATTGACTACCATTTGAGTGATTCCCATGAGCTAGGGAACATATTCGCACTTACTGCGAATTAAAACACAACAAAAATAAAACAGAGTTATATTTACGAGTTATAAGAGCGATTCTTCAACGCCCTTTTAGTGTAAGACGGTAATTGGTCCTTATCCCGTCACACCTGATAGCACTTCGTAGTCCTTACAATGACCATATATGAGATGAACATGGACGAGGCTTCCGTGGCTCCAGTGATCTTGCTGGAGCATTATGACTTCCCCATCTCACTACGGTGGATTAATAGGCACTACACGGCGTCGCGGCGGTGTCTGGTGAAACTATCGTGACGTCGATGCTGAGCACAACGACGTCCGATGATCAGCGTGCCGCTATTCAAGACTTTATGGTGCACGAGCTCGCCGAAGCGAATCGGCGAGTATTGACTCCCTCGCGCACTTTGCACCATGACGCTATCAAGATGAAGACGTCAACATACTTCGGTGATGGTCCGGATCGTCTCCCTTTTAATCGCTGGTTTCGCGAGGTGGATATTGCGATAGCGTCAAGATTAATATGACGCTCCGACGGCTAAGGTCAATTTTCTGCTGTCTCGTCTTGCTGGCAAAGCCAAGGAATGGGTTCTCGGAATGCTCGTCGTAGACGAGTCGGCGTTCCCCACGCTGGACGATATCCAGCGTGACTTACGACTGGCTTTAAAGCCTCCTCAAGATGAATCTCGCTTGCGTGCAGATTTCTTCTCACTCAGACAGGGCAAGCTGTTGATGCGTGATTACGTGCATCACCACGCAGCCAATTGACATAGCTTTACAAGTCCATGTCTTTATTTTTGGTATGCAGAAGGGCATGACGCGTTACTGCCTCACACGTGCTGAGCCAAAGTCCCTCGAGGAGGCATTTGCCCTCACGCTTTGTGAAGATTACACTGTCGAGTCGTCGTACCTGCACGCAGCGTCCAACATCCCCGGACGTCTGGTCCAATGCCAATGAAACTCGATGCAATCGAGTACTTTCGTAGTCGCGGCAAGTCATTAGGCCGCGATATTTGCAATCATAGCACGATAAAGTGTTTTCGCTGCAGCAGGACATGCCATCGCGCGGATGTCTTTTGAGCACCTGCGCCGTTGACTGTGAGCACAGATGCCTCACGAGGAGATACTGTGTCGTCGGTGGTCCCGCAAACAAAATGAGCGGTTCCAGTAGGCGTGGGGCGCCCTACTGATAAAAAAACGTATCTACTAATACTCAGTTGGCAGCTCGGGCTCCTAGCCCATAAGTGATTCATACTCACTTCATTGCCACCACCATGCGTGATGGTTTGAGACTGATTATTATCATTCTCATCGTCGCTGGAGTGAAGCGACCACTTCGAGCGTTGTTGGATTCTGGCGCTTCCAATAACTTCTTTCGTGCATCCTGTTTGTCCCTTCTCCCTTCGACTGTCACGGTTCGAGAAGGTCCAGGTGACATCGTTGTCAAACTTGCCGATGAACAACCAAAACGTGTCCCGCGTAAAACAGTGGTTTTACCGTACACTTTCGACGGTTTCCAGAGTAATGATGAATTTTTGGTGTACGAGATGAACTATGCATTTGATGGCATACTTGGGATACCGTGGCTGTCACGGTATCAGCCGAAGATAGATTGGCTATCTCGGTCCGTCAAACGACGAAGCGATTATGAAGTCAGTGAAGTGTTTACTCATTTGTTGTTCGAGTCATCCGATTGGGCTTACGTCAGAGTCGTGAACGAACTCGCCACGACTAGTAGCCAACCCAGAGAGAGCGGTGGCCCTCTGTGCGCAGTATTTTCCGTTACACTGATGGAGCCGCAGAACGAGGCGGTAGAACAACGGTTACTGCATAAACAACCATCGGTCGAACAGATGTTTCCGATTCACAGCGAGGTGGTCGAGCAGTGGCTTCCGCAAACACACACATCGATCAAGCAGAGGCTTTCGAGTGTCACCGAGGTGGTCGAGAACGAGCTCCCGCACACAAGTGAGACGATCGAATACGAGCTCGCGCATTTAATTGACGAGATTGGGCGGACTATGGATCCGCATGAGACCAACGTGGTGGATACAGAGCTCTCACATCTAAAGGGAGGTACATCATCCTCCTATGATAGCGACATGCCAGTCTCGAGTTGGGGCTAGAGACTGGCATGTCGCTATAATAGGAGGACGGGGCTCGAGACGCAAGAGAAAACGCAAGAAAGGAGCACGCAATAACTGAGACGACGACATTCACGTTAAAATGCTGACTCAGATGGTTCCGTAGTGACAAAATTCGTATGTGCGCTTGATATTGTGGAGGGGTGTTGTAATAAAGCGATCTGAAGGTTTGTAAGGGATCGATTCAGTGAACACTGTTGATTAAATTTTGCTCTCTGATTGACTAAAAATCCGTGCGAGACCTCAGACGAGGGGTCAACAGGATCAAGAACACAGAAGAATTTCAATAAAAGTGTATCGGGTGTGGGCCACACACCATAGTCACGATCTAATACGACCAGATCGAAAAACCCGGATCGACAAATCGGATCGACGGATAGACAGATCAACAAATTCGGATCGACTAATCCGGATCGCCTATCGATTAATCCGTAACCTCGATCCGAAATCCGGATCGACGAGATATCGACGGTATCTATGGTGGACCACATAATGAGACCTTACTTTTTTTAAGAAACAACACATAGCAGTAGATCCTGAGCTACAGATAGGCAAAATCATAGGTTTTGGTATTTGATTGGTCAAAATTGAAGAGCGTTCAATTTGCTTCTAAATGCACGTGTCGACTTCTCAATTCCCGGCAGGATATTTGGCCTCCCGACGCCGAGAATATCGATTACAAGTGCACCCTGGATTGTTTTGGCCAGGCAAAGGATGTCTCAACACAACAACTTAACTGCTATAAAACGCAGACATAAAAGTAAGGCAAGGCAAGCGACTGCAGGACGGATCAAGCGGTCAGCAGGTTCTGCTTAAGTGGTTAGAAGATTCAAGTTTCGCCTTATTAGACCATTGGGATTTATACGGAAGATCAACAAACAAGTACTCGGTCGATCGTGTAAAGATTTCCGCACGATCGCCAAAACTTCCTATTGCTAACACAATTCGGATCAGCATCGACTCAAGTCCACCGGGAAGAGTGCAACCCGCCCAGCCGACGGGTACACAAGGTGGGGAAGGCTTTGCACACAGAATCGGGGTACCCCCTCCGTTAGTCGGTAATTTGGGCGCCAGTGAAGAGTCAGAATCACATCAGCAATTTTGTGAAATCCACTCCACCAAAGTTTCCATATCGTGTCTACTACATTGAGGTAGCGAGCCTCCCGTGCACTGCTGCAGAGATCAGATCTCTGTCAGAGTCATCAAAAGATTTACTTTACGACCTCAAGGCCGGCGACATCGAGTAAGTGTGCGTCGTTTCATCCGCCGATGCAGCCAGTGAAGAAGTTCTCTAGTCTCGCCTAGAGAGCGCCGAGCCTAAATCAGTGCACGAAGAACGCTCCCGGCACAGTCTTGGGATGCCCTTCGTGCTTCGGGCAGCCCTGTCTACGATATAGCCCGTGAGTACGCCGATATTTTGTCGGAGAAATTCCTGCTGAGCTTCGGGCGGATCGTGGTGTGCGGCACGAGATAGATCTCGTGCCAGGATCGAGGTATTGCGTGACTCAGCAGGGCCGTTACCGCGTGATATAGTCATCGCTATTGATGAAATTTTTAGGGTCGCCGTAAGGCTGGTCATGTCTGCGATAGTATCTCGCCACACTCGAGCCCGACTTTCTGTGTGTAAAAGCCTCCTGTGATAGCGTATTGTGCACGCCATCAAAAAGCTGAATGACGCCACGATACCGGATCAAACGCCTATCCCTCGAAAAGACATGGTATTAAATACCATGTCCGGGAGCGAGATCTACAGCGCCATAGATCTGACAGACGGTTTCTATCAGATCCTCATGAGGGACAGTGACATTCCGTTCACTACGGTCAGCACCCCAAGCGGGATGATTTGGGAGTGGTTAGTCATGCCACAAGGTCTTAAGAACGCTCCAGCTACGTTCAATCGGATGGTGACACAAGTACTTCGTCCACTTCGCGATTTTGCACCGAGCTGCTTCGATGATATTTTTGTTTACAGCCGCGCTTAGAAAAATCTCAGCGCTACGGAGGTACACCTTCGACACTTGAAGCAGGTGTTTCAAGTTATGCGCGAGAATACTTTGTATGCGAATTTAAAGAAATGCGTCTTCTGCGCTCCCGAGATACCAGTACTCGGTTGTTACGTCAGCAAGGATGGTGTCCGCGCTGATCCTGAGAAGATCTCATCGATCTGTTCTTGGCCAACGCCCAGGAACCAAACTACGTCAATGGCTCGGTATGGCGAATTACTTGCATAAGTATACGAAGAATTTTGCTGAACCAATTCAGCAATATGAACTCGTTGAATTAACTGAAATTGTTTCTCTGTAAAGACTTCAGCCGCTGGTTCCATCACTTCTTCCGGAAAATTTTGACGTCATTGACATTGCTCAAGAAAGACGCAGTATGGTTATGGAAGGCATAACATCAATCTGCATTGGACTACGTGAAAAAGAGCTTGTCCGAGGCACCAGCGCCGATGCTACCTGATTTCTCCAAGCCATTCCACGTCGAATGTGACGCAAGAAATTTCTCTATAGGATGTGCCCTCATGCAACTTGATGACGAGGGTCGAGAGCGCGTCATGAGGTTTTGATCACGACAGATGAAACCTGCCGAGAAATTTATCCGGTACACGACAAGGAACTTTTGGCTATGCGTTACGCGCTAATCAAGTTTAGAGTATATTTGCTCGGTGAAAAGATGTTTTCTATCTACGCAGATCACGCATCATTGCGTACCGCCGTCAAGAGTCCTCACTTGTCCCAACGTATGGCACGGTGGTTGTCATTTTTTTGCCAAGTATAATTTTGTGGTGCATTACAAGCCTGGCAAGAATAACATTCTCGCCGATGCGCTTTCTCGTCGTCCTGATTACGTCCCTCAGCGCGACATGGGTCATTAAACAGAGAATGTTGATGACGACGATGATACTGTGGTAAAGTCGATCGAAGGATTTTTGATCATCGGTGGGAAAATGATTTGAGTGTGGACCACATATGGAATGGATAGATATTATGGGATTACAATTGGCTATACTATGGGCGCGATCAGGCTTATTTGATCGATCAACTGATCGTCGGAATTTCTTCGTTATACTATTGAACCGATCTGATTTTATCAGGTCGATCAATCGATCGTCTAGGATCGTTGCAGCCCAAGTAAAGATTACGACTACATGTCAACCTTTTATGCTCAATAATGATTGATCGGGATCGCGATTGAGGCAATTGGCATGAATATAATTTCGGTCAGATTATCATGGATACATTTGCAATCAGATCAACAAATGCGATCACGATCGACAAAGGCAATCACGGTCGACAAAGGCAATTACGATCGACAAAGGCGATCACAACCGACAAAGGCGATCACAATTGACAAAGGCGATAAAATAATGTGGTGAAGTGGGTTCTCAAAATTGTATGATGAGACCCCAGACCACTCACTGTGCCGAACTACCGACTGTCGAAGGGGGTACCCCGATGCCGCGTATATACCTTCTTCTCACCTTGTGTACCCGTCGGCTGGCGGGTTGCACTCTTCGGAAGACTTGGTGAGGATGTAGACGTCTGCATTAAGGGAGGTAGACCCATGGGCCTTGAGTGGATATGCTTCACTCGATGAGCCGGTAGGTGACCACTCGATAGACCTTGTCGAGAGTGGACTTAGAACCAATTTCTATAGGGAGCTTGTCGTCCCTGGCCTTTTCCTTCGTGTTTCAGGGGTATTAACCACCTGGCCTTTACTTTGCTCCCGGACCTTGAGGTGAGGGAGACCGCTTCCAATAGCGGGTCTTGGGGGGTGTTGCTACTCGAACGAGCTCACAGGCCAAATATATCCTGGAGCTCTATTCGCACTTAAACTTCGCTACACAACTGTCTTCGACGGGCAGCCAAGATATATCCCTTCCCGGAACAGTGAGTAACTTAGAGCAAGTTCTTCTTGGGTGACGGAGTCGTGCAACGTAGATCGCAAATTGAGTAGCATTTAATATAGTCCTATCCTTTTAACTCCTTTACTCTATCCTTGCCTGAAGATCTGATTCCTTGCGTCGACTGGTCTGATCTTTGTGGTAACTGGTCCGGAGTGGCTGAACCCCGAGTGGCCGAGGTCGACTGACGAGAGATCCAGGTTGGCCAATGAGGGACCAAAGGTCTACCAGCGAGGGACCGGGTCGACCAATGAGGGATCCAGGTCTATCAACAAGAGACCAGGTCGACCAATAAGGGACCCAAGTCGACCGATGAGGGGCCTGGGTCTACCAACGAGGAGCCGAGTCTATCAATGGAAGGCCATGGTCCACTCCCTTCGGCACCGGTTAACCGGTACCTTGATACTGATTTTTCTTCGGTGGGTCCTGCAGATTGTTACCCGCCAACAGTCGCTCCCCTTCGAGGCCTTTATCTCTCTGGTCACTTGTCCCTGACCATCGGTCTATACTCCGAATCCAACTGGATTCTGGGACCTCCACATCACCAAATAAGCACTTCACCACAGCCGCCCCCTGCACTTGCTCAGCCGTACAACACATTGAGCACGCGCATGTCTTCACTTTCTTTGTCACGTAGATCCCTTACTGTTTTCTTTGTTGATCGTCCTTCTCTAACTCGT
This sequence comes from Peronospora farinosa, assembly GCA_947646735.1. NCBI lineage: Eukaryota > Oomycota > Peronosporomycetes > Peronosporales > Peronosporaceae > Peronospora > Peronospora farinosa. Next base: position 63,694 of record CANTFK010000222.1, read on the forward strand.
GTCTGTCCAGCCATGTCTTCCCCTGGTTCTGACCCACCGTCTGCTGACCCACCGTCCGCTGACCCACCGGCTAAAGAGTCGTCCTCGATCGTCCCCGCGCCTTCGGTTGACCCTCCATTCGAAGAGGTGTCCTTGATCGATCTTCCCGGGCCGGTATCTTTACCGTTGAGTTCTGCCGAAACTGTCGTCATTGACAGCTCTCCTGTCTTCACCGCTTTGCCTCCTGCCAAGACGGCTGATACTTCTGCCACGTCGGTCTCCATGGTTGACACTCCGTCTTCCGCGCCAGTCGACGTGCGTTTAGCTCTTCAGGAATTGCAAGCTCTCGTGGACGCGCAACCACCGCATAGAGGACTACGAGGGTCGGCTAAGTGTCGTTACCCCTTCGGCCACTTTATTGGCCACCCGTTGTGAGCGCCTGGAAGAGATGTTACGCGACAGCTCCTGGATGGTGGTTTAACTCCACGAAGCCCTTCAGCGCGAGACGGAACTGGCGGATCGCCTGCAATGGATGATCGACAACATTCGAAGCCGTTACTCTCTTTTTGCCGCAGAGCTCGACCACGCCGACTTCACCAATAGGCCACCTCCGGGAACAGCTCCTCCTTTGGCAGCTTCGCACCCGGCCGTATGTCCCCCTTCGAGGCCGGCGAAAGCTCTCGGTAAACGGTCCAAACGGCAGTCACCCCGCGTGCCTGCCAAAGTTTCCATGTCTCCGAGACCCGACACATCCGCGATACCGCTGTCGGGAGTCTCTGGCAGCCTCTCCCCTGTCGTGCTTGAGTCTTCGGAAGACGACCTCAGCGACGACAGCGAGAAGCTTCGGGAGGCCCTGGCCAAGTCTCGTCCCTTTGGTCGACGCCTCATTAGTACAAATTTTTTAAGTCTTCCGCCGATGTCTACTCCCTCCCTGAGTACCCCTCGGCTTCCGGCCTCTAGCTGAAGCGAGCGATGTTCGGGACGTCTTACTCGGAGACTGAGGCGTCCGAGGAGAAGGAAACGAACGCGCCCACGGTTGCAAACAACAATCTACCCTTCCGACCGACTCTTAATCGCTCCACAAGGATGCCATCATCCCAGGGTACATGCAGTCGAAGACCTTCTCTGCCGCGGAAGTGGCGCCTTGTCCGGTCGACCTGGTCAATTCTGGGTACATTGTAACAATGTCTCCATAAGACTTGGTCGACCATCTCGATCTACCTTGGAGTTGGTTCGTTCCTCCGGACAAAAATCTCAACCGCCCTCCCAAATGAAAGAAGTCATTCGTGAACCCCCCGATAATCCAGAAACTGCTGGTGGCGGAACCTTGGGTAGAAGCTAGTGTTCCCATGCAACCCGTTTCCTCCGACTTGTTGGCTGGTTCGCCCAGTTGGCGGCGGTCTACACGCGGTTTAGAAAAGAGCATAGCCAAGCGCTCTGGGAGGCGACCCACTGCCTGTACATCTCTGAGGACCAAGCGCAAGCGAACTCTTTCCTCGCGTCCTACTACAACGCGCGGAAGAAGCGTCGGAGTCGGGCGACTCGAGCGTGGCGGGAGGTAATTGACTTTATCTTTGTTGAGATGAGTAAGGGCCGCTGCGATCTCGACATTTTCCTGGACCCCCTCTTCCGTCATCTTCCTCGAACCCGCCGTGTAGTTTACTGGTACCCTGTTCGTGAGGAGGGGTTGGACCCAGTCGACCTGCTTGAGGCCCTTCGGGTGTCGGATTCCGCGTGGCCGTGGCTCACCCAGTATCGGTTGTCTTCTGTGCACCATCCTGGCGCTCTAGTCCACGCCTCAAAGGTAAGTTTGGGCCACCCGTTTAAGTCTTCCCTTGAACATGAATCTTCTTTTCCCTTCGATCCTATTTTTGTATCTTCTATCTCCTCTTGCCATGTTTTCCTTTGTTCTAATTGATCTTGGTAATCTTCCTCCTTTGTTCTCCATTCTCCTATACCCCTAACTCTTGGAAGTTCAAGGCCGTTCCGCAGGCGGCCCAAGTCTTCCAACGAGGGGCTGGGCCGACCATTGAGGGACTCGGTCCACCTTCCAAGAAACTTGCTACCGCCGGCTAGTTTTCATGGCTTTGCATTACCTCAAAGCGGTTATGGCTTGTCTTCTTGCGCTCGAAGTCCCGGAGTAAGGCTCCGCAATTCAGATCCACTTTGTCCACCCACGAGGGGTCAGGGTGTCCCTTTCATTGCACGAGGAATTCTCGTTGTTGCCTCCCATACCGAGTCTTCTTGCCTGTACGACTCTCTAAAATTTTTTCGACTTCATACTCGCCCTCTTCCAATTCCCGCACCCAGCTGTCTTCTGGTAACAGACATTCATCGAAGTCGACTCGATCTGTTCCATCCACTTTCAGCTCGTTGTTCGGCCGATCGGGGAACTCTCTGACGGGCTTGAGCTTGGAGATGTGCACGATTGGGAATAGTCTGTATTCTGTACCTCGTAACTCCAGACGTACCGCATGATCTCCAACTAACTCCTGGACTCGGAACGGTCCGTGCCATAGGTGGGCCAATCTTTTGGCATACCCCTCTTTCACCAGGTCTAAGTATAGCCATACCCGAGACCCTGGCTGAATTTCGTGGCAGACTACCCCTTCATTGTGCGCTTGCACCCGAGCCTGACTAGCCGCCTGTAGGTTTTCGTTGACTTGATCTCTTACTCGCTGATAGTGACTTTGAATCCGATATCTCCATCTCTAAGGTCCTGATTCTCGATGTCGAGTGTTCACCACCGGTAACATAGTCTCAAGAGTGGTCCTAGCATCTTATCCATGGACCGGATAGAACGGTGTTTCTTCCCGCACTCTGTCTTGAGCCGTGTTTAGCGCGAACGTTAAACGTTCCGCGTATTCATCCCAGTCTCGCTGTCCCACGTCGGCTACGTACATCTTGAGCGATCTTGTTAGAGTCTGGACCATTCTCTCCGCAGTGCCGTTCGTTTGAGGTCGGTAGGCCATGGTCGCTCTCTGACGTTGACCCACCATACGGCTGAAAGCTCGGAAGAAGTCCGACATAAACCCCGGTTCCCGATCGTGACGGATCGTCTCACTGGCACCAAAACGGAGGAAAACGCATTCCTCATATCCATCAGCTACTGTCTGGGCTGTCCGTGACGCACTAGCCTTAGCCATCACATAATCTGTGAACAGGTCGCCCAGATCAGTAGTCCTGTATTCTTTTTCTTTATACGACTTGGGGAGAGATGGTATGTGGTCCATCGCGATAATTTGGAAGGGGTACGTCGCCTCAACATTCTCCGGAGACTTCCCTTGTAAAGTGGGTCTCCCTTTCCCAGTCTCAAAATTCATGCACTGACCCACATATTTCTGAACACTACGGAACAGACCCCTCCAATGGCAATATCGTCGGATCCGATGATAAGTACGCCCGATTCCCTGATGGCCTCCTTCCAAACTCGTATAATAGTGATGGAGGACGTCGGCTTGGAGACTCTCAGGTATCACCAATCTGGCAGTTATGTCTCGGTCGTCCCCCTTGATTCTCTGGCCGGGGCAGTACACCAGCAGTCCCTCTTCACTTATCTCGTAATCCTCCGACATTTTGCTGCAGTTTCTGGCCGCCTCCACTGACAATTATTTCCAGTCTCCCTTCAAATATGACTTGAAATTGCGTACCCAGATCTCCTCTTCTTGCGCATCTCGGATCCTATCCATCCGGAGTTGTTTGTACCACATCTTCTTGCATGACCTCTCCAGATATTCTGACGGGAAACCGTGACCTCGTCACCGCAGATACCTTGACCGACTGACCCCGGTCTCTAAGGACCAACACCTCTGGCGGCCGATTGATCGCTTTTAGACCTGGCCAATCTCTTTTCGGTGTCGCTTCGTCCCCTTGCTGCTGATGTAGAGCCGCACTGGCCAACTGGTCTGCGCTCTGATTCCAGTCTCGTTTCACATATAAGACTGCATGGGTGGGCTACGACTGGAGCTTACTCAACGCCTTGGCCCGCAACGGGGATAAACCTGAAGCTTTGCATTTAATCTCTCCACGCATCTATCTTACAACCAAATTGGAGTCTCCACAAATAATCAACCGCCGTCGCTCCATCGACTTCAACAGGTTAAACCAGTAACATGCCCTCATATTCCGCCTCATTCACTGTAGACTTACTGAAATATCTCGATGCAGCTGCGACTATAGTCCATGCAGGAAGTCTCCACAAAATAGCGCTGCAGGCGCCTCCCCCTTGCTTCATCCGGGCCGACCCATCGAAACTCATCACATACAGTTCTTCATTTAGTTCCACTGTGGGCGTCGGTAGGTCGACCACTTGCCTGGACTGCTTCTTGGGAGCAATTGAAGACAGATTTGAGTCTACATTCTCTCGAGGCGTGATGCTGGCTTTTAACGCCCCCAGTACCTGGTCCTCGCCTTTCTTGCATTTCACAATCTCCCAAGTCCACTGGGACAAGAGAGCGGCCCAATTTCCTAAGCGACCTTGCAACTTGAAGACTTCACTAGACAGGCTAGTGTAAAATGCCTCGTCAAAAACCTTGAGGGGTCGGGTGACCAACATCGTGTAGCAAGTTTCCAATATTCGTAACAACGCCAGCACTTCCTTTTCCACTGTGCTATAGTTCAACTCGTTTGACTTGAGGGTTCGGCTCGTAAATATTACCGGCATATACAGGCCGTCATAACTCTGCACCAACGACGCCGAGATGGCCCAATCACTTGCGTAGACAATAATAACTGCCTCTCTAGCCGGGTCGAAATGTCGTAGGATGGGCGCCGTAGCAATCTTGTTCTTGAGCATGGCAAACGCTACTTGTACCTTCGACCATTTTTCTTCTCCGTCTTCCTGGGTCGCCACTTCATCGTTAGCCTTCAATTTGCACCTCCAAGCGTGAAATTCCACCTCTCTCAGTTCATAGAGGATTGACGCGTATACGGCATAATCTTCGATGTATCTGCTGTAGTAATTCAGGCATGATTGCATAGCCTTCAGCGTTGTCGGTAGAGGTAGGTCGACCAAAGACTGAAGATCTTTTGGGTGGGCCTCTAGTCCCTCCTTGGAAACTCGATCTCCAAGATACTCGACCTTCCGACATCCCCACGTACTCTTGACGTCACTGACCGACAAATTCCAATAATCACACACGTCTAGCAGCCGCTCCACTTTCTGGCATAATACGTCCCACGATTCGGCAGGAACAAGTATATCGTCAATGTATGATCGTCGACCCAATATCGAGGGACCCGATGTTGCATCTGGTTCCTTTGTTGAAAACAAATCTTCTGTTTCCTCTGAAGAAGTCCCTGGAGAAAACTGTAAAAATCCATATAACGCATTATTGAACAACCTTTGATATATCTGAGGCGCATTCTTAATCTTAAAAGGCATCCGAAGCCATTCAAATAATCCCAGTGGAGTAACGAAAGCTGAGATTAGTCTCGCCCTTTCGGTCATACTGACGACCCAAAAACCACTCGCCATATCAAGAGAACAGTACCACAAAGCTCCGTCCAGGTCCTCCAGTAATTCATTAATCAACGGCATAGGGTATACCATGAGCTGGGTAAGATCATTCACCAACCGATAGTCGATACACAATCGAATATCGACCCCATTCTTCTTCACGATAATTACAATTGGGCTGGCCCATGGCGAGGTGGAAGGCTGAATGATCTTTGCTGATAACAGTCCCTTGATCAGGTCGGCCAACTTCTCTCTGAATTGAGGGGATACCTTCCGTACGCGTTGCGCGATCGGTCTTGCGTTCCCCACATCGATATCGCATATTGCTCCTCGGGCGGCCGGGGGTAAGGCGTTACCTTTGCCCATCAGCAGATGTCGTTTCTTCCATATTATTTGTCGTAGCCGGTCCACCTCTTCAGGAGTGTTCTCATCTGAATTCGAAATCTGTAAATCTTCTAACTCAATGCCTTCGGATGAAGGGTCCACTTCCGGTATGACCGCCCATCCTTGTCTTTTGTTCTCGGCCCAAAGTTTCTCACTCTCGAAAGAACACACCTGGTCATTTGCCTGTAGCAAGTCTACCAGTTTGACTTCCTTCTCATTGGTAGTGATCACTGCAGGTAGGTTCTCCTTAGCTTCACTCCGTTCCAGGGTAGACCCCTCCTGCCAATTCACCTTCTATTCGCACGGTTGTTCTTCTCTGTCGGGTATCGGTTGGTACGTCATATTCATCATTGAGGATGGGGTCGCTGGTCGCTGTAAGATGTGTGACGGAGTCTTATACTATGGTCTCTCCGCTAGTGGCCCCTCTTCCTCTTCCGTTGGGTCGACCTGATGGTCGACTTGGTAAGTGGTAGATTCATAAGCCAGATTTAGCCATTCCGCATATCTTCGAGAGCACACCGAGACAAACCCTGACGTTCTCGGAACTTGATCCCTAGTCAACCACATACCTACCTTGGTATCTTCGTGCAATGTTAAGGGGCGAGGGCTGATATTGGTTATCTTCAAAATCAGTCGACGCCCTATCCCTTGTATCATGGTGGTCACCCATCGTTCGCCAACAATTTCCACTGTTCTGAGGTCGACCTTTTGAGAGGCACTTCCGTGCATCCTCCAACGGATATCTGTACATACCGATCCAATTTCACATCCGATACTCGAGTATTGTACAGCGTCCTTTGCCCGGTCAATTGTACTCGAACTTCATCGGGGAGGCAAAGAGTTCCGTCGGCAAAGTCTAACCGGATACCGGCTGGGACCATGAAGTCCATCCATAAAATTGCATCCTGGCCTACCATAGGGCCTACCCACACCTTTAAGATGTACACCAAGTTCCCATTCAGAGTGACCTTGATGCGAGTGCGTCCCTCTGTGGTGTATACGGCTTCCCCAATACCAATACATTCTTGTCGTTCACTTTCATCAATTTGGCAGCCTACTTTACGAGCAAAGGCGATATCCAGAATGGATATCTCGGCACCAGTATCGAACAACAAATTCGCATGGTCGTTGTTGACCTTTCCAGAGGCTTTCGCTTGCCTGAACCATTTAGTAGGGGCGTGGTATTTCCAGTACCCCCTAGACTCGCCTGGCAATAAGTCCAACTCCATTACTGAACTTTCTCGAACAAAACTATTAGGTTCATTCAAAGAAGCAACATGGACCACAGGGTAATTTCCAATCTTCGATATATTTCCAATATTAACTGGAATACCCGTCCCCTCCTTGGGCTGTTTCTCCACATATGCAAAAATGCAGCAATTAGAACGCTCGGCTCGTACCAGATTCAAACCTGGCGAGCGTCCTAATTTGCCATCTTCTCGAGTTTCTCCGGGAACATCCCTGCGTGCTTGGCTGGGTTGTACCATTGACGGAACAAATTATAGAACTCCTCCATCGGGCACTTCCCAATCTCGTGAATCTCTCCACAACCCCGGCATACAAACAGGCAGCGGTCAGACGGGTGACCTTTCCTTCCACAGCGGTCGCAGGTCAATCTTTTCCAGCAATTCAGATCTCCATGTTTCTTGGACCCGCAATATGCACATCTCGTGTTTGGGATCGCTGATGATGGGCCAGGTCGCTGGTCTACCGCCTGGCGATGTTGGTCGGCCTCCCTGGTCGGTAGATTCTTTGAGAACCTCACACTTGGATCCCTCCCCGCTTCCTTCTCCATAAGGTAGACTCGTCTAAGATCTCCCTCATTCTCCGAGGAGTCTGGACTGGAATCTTCAGAGCTCGAGTCTTCCAGGGGCGTCCGTACTGCATGTATGGAGCGACAATTCATATCTCTCGGCCTCTCGGGTAGTGCCGATGCCTTCTGACGAAACTTGTTTGATCCAAACAGCATCTTGCCTCGTCTTGCCTTCGTTCGCTGACATGCTGTCAATACTTCCTCCAATTCTTCCACGTCCGCCAGACGCAGCATAATCAACTTGTCTGCTAGTTCCGGGTCGTCCACCATCAAAATGTAGTGATCGACGTGATCCTTCTGAATCTTGGGCGACCCATCCTTAATCTTCATCTTCGCCCTGAGTCCAAGCACATTCAGGCGGTACAGATAATCCAGCGGGGTCTCTTCCGACCTTTTCTTCGCATGGTAGTACTGGCGGGCGACCGGTACCCCCGTGCCACAGAACCGAATCATGAACTCTTGGATTAAGTCCTTTCAGTTTCCTCGTACCGAGCGACCCAGTTGACGGTACCAATTCTGCGCCGGTCCAGTCAGCAATCCTCCAAAAATGAGACATCGTTCATCATCTGGTGCTTGGTCTCTTATGAATGCTGTCTTGACCGTCGATACCCAGCTGCGCGCTCTGTCTTCGTCTTGGTCTCTTCCATGAAATTCTTTAAGATCCGAGGTCGCCGAGAGTTTGATGCGGGGAACCATATTAGGCATCTGTCCCAGCGCTGCGTTCGCCATCATCGACTGAGGTCCCCTCAAATCCATGTTGTCCGGGTCGAACTCACAGGAAACGACGGATTCCATATCGACGTCGGTCATCGTGTGGCCTCTTGGCATTTGTATGCCTGGATGCTGGTCATGGTGAGCGGTCGTCCTTTGCGCCTCTAGTCTTCCTCCTGCTACACTCCCGTTACGGTGTGCCCGCGGTACTTGGCGTTCATTCAAAAATCTTGCCATCGCCGCGTCGAAGAGGGTCTGCAGATCACCTACCGGGTAGGTAGGTCCTTCCCCCCCCCCAGCATCTTCGTCACGGGGCAGAGCAAATTCCAACTTTTTCTCGTGCTGATTTTCCATTGGCTAAAAATCGGAATGATTTTCATTCTTGCCACGCGTCGCCGTTTCAAGACCACTTGGCTCCTGCTCCGCGCTGCGCGCTCGGGCCTGGAGCAGCGCCGCTCCAGTAGGGCCTAGGGGCATCCTAGTGACCGACCCAGTTGAGGACGATCCTGGGGACCACGGTGCTGCTTCCTTCTGACCGCTTGGCATCAGGTGTTGAGATGGGCCTTGACTCGCCCCTGGACAGCCGGCGGCTCCGTACATGTGAGGGTAGGCCGCGATGTCTTAAAGCGTCATCGGCTGTCCCTGGACCGTGTGTGTGGGTGTCACCAGAGGTGGGTGCTCCGTTGCTGGTGTGGTACCCACCAGGATCAACAGACGCTTGTGCATATGCTCTAACGTTGTTGTGATTCTGTCGAATCCCAGGGACAGCAGGTCGTCCGGATTAAACCGACCTGCTACCATGTTCGCTTCACGAAGAAGGGTGACCAGCGCTGTGATCGCGTCCGTGACGGAGTGCAGCCGTGGCAGGGTCGACACCGGCCCAGTGAGTTGACCCAGCTGACGAATCTCCAGGATCTTCGCGACGGGGTCGCTCTCCAGGAACGCGTTCAGCTTGCGTTGGTGGTAGGCCCTCGTGACATCAGCGTCTGTCCATGACGCCAGTCCTGCCTTCTTGGGGCCTATCAACTTGGTGTTTCCGGGTGCCTTCATCCCGAACTTCGTCGGCTTGGATTGCGCGATCTTGTTTTGTTGTTTTTTTGGGGACCTTAGCCTCTCGGTTTTCACCGTCGGGTGATGGTCCTCTGGATCATGAGGCGTCATGACCCAAGGTGTCCTCAACGAGGACATAGGGAGGGTATGTAGGTTTTTCTTCAATGAATTCAACCTCGACCATGTTGACCGGGCCCCTCCCAAGGCCCGGTCGGTCCTTCGATCCTTTGTTTGTTTCTTCTTGAGTCACTGGCAATCGGTCTTCCAGTGACTCTTCGTCTTGTGCTCCTTCTTGACATGAACATCGTTATCGTCTTGGGACTCGCGGTAAAATCCCTGGTTCGAATCCGGGCACGCGCACCATTGTGGTGGAGTGGGTTCTCAAAATTGTATGATGAGACCCCAAACCACTCACTGTGCCGGACTGCCGACTGTCGGAGGGTGTACCCCGATGCCGCGTATATACCTTCTTCTCACCTTGTGTACCCGTCGGCTGGCGGGTTGCACTCTTCGGAAGACTTGGTGAGGATGTAGACGTCTGCATTAAGGGAGGTAGACCCATGGGCCTTGAGTGGATATGCTTCACTCGATGGGCCGGTAGGTGACCACTCGATAGACCTTGTCGAGAGTGGACTTAGAACCAATTTCTATATGGAGCTTGTCGTCCCTGGCCTTTTCCTTCGTGTTTCAGGGGTATTAACCACCTGGCCTTTACTTTGCTCCCGGACCGTGAGGTGAGGGAGGCCTCTTCCAATAGCGGGTCTTGGGAGGTGTTGCTACTCGAACGAGCTCACAGGCCAAATATATCCTGGAGCTCTATTCGCACTTAAACTTCGCTACACAACTGTCTTCGACGGGCAGCCAAAATATATCCCTTCCTGGAACAGTGAGTAACTTAGAGCAAGTTCTTCTTGGGTGACGGAGTCGTGCCACGTAGATCGCAAATTGAGTAGCATTTAATATAGTCCTATCCTTTTAACTCCTTTACTCTATCCTTGCCTGAAGATCTGATTCCTTGCGTCGACTGGTCTGATCTTTGTGGTAACTGGTCCGGAGTGGCTGAACCCCGAGGGGCCGAGGTCGACTGACGAGAGATCCAGGTTGGCCAATGAGGGACCAAAGGTCTACCAGCGAGGGACCGGGTCGACCACGAGTGATCAAGGTCTACCAGAGAGGGACCGGGTCGACCAATGAGGGACCCAGGTCAGCCAGTGAGGGACCCAGGTCGACCTATAAGGGAATCGGGTCTACCAACGAGGGGCCAAATCGATTAATGAAGGGCCATGATCAACTCCCTTTCATACCGGTTAACCGGTACCTTGATACTGATTTTTCTTCGGTGGGTCCTGCGGATTGTTCTCCACCAACGGTCGCTCCCCTTCGAGGTTTCTGTCTCTCTGGTCCCCTGTCCTTGACCCACGGTCTATACTCCAAATCCAACTGGATTCTGGCACCTCCACATCACCAAATTAGCACTTCACCACAAAACTAGTGGATAGATTTAGCAAAATGGTGCATTTTGCTCCGGGCTCCACCCACATTACGACGGAGACGACAGCTAAGATCTTCATTGATATTATCTTCATGCATCACGTCTTGCCAGAATCTATTGTGTCGTACCGTGACCCATGTTTCACTTCGTGTTTCTGGGCCGAATCGTTCCAGCTATGAGGCACGCGGTTGCTAATGTCAACGGCGGCCCATTCAGAGACGTATGGGCAAACGGAGCGCATGAACAGAGTGCTCGAAAAGTCTTGCGCAAGTATGCAAGATCGCTCTCATCATAGAGTTCGTTTCTTCCACTTGCAGAGCTTGCAATCAACTATGCTGTACACGCGTCAACCGGGTTGACGCCCTGTTGCGCTAACAACGCGAGGCATCCTCGCCATCCGGCGCTACTTGCTCTCTCAGCTTCAGAGCACTCAGTTTCAAAGCTTGGTGGGGGAATATCTACCGATGGACTTGCGCCGAAGCTATTGATGATTGATTACGATGAGGATAAGGTTGCTTCCGATTCAACTACTGTTGGTAATTTTGTGGCCAACGGCATATCGACTCCTGACGCGATGCATTCCATCGCGTCACCCATTGCTAAATTGCTCGAAAATAGGATACGTCGCCTGTAAGTTCGACTGCAGTAACCAAATTTCTGCTATTACGACCCGAAAATACAAGTTTTGTGCGTGATGCATTACAAGAGGCAGTTTACAAGCAAAAGGAGAACGCAGACAGAAGAGTTCGAAATTTTTTGTTGACATTTCGAGAAGGTGACAGAGTACTATTATCAACAAGTGGATTATCGAACAACTAAGTGACGAATTTGGGCGCTAATAAGTTATCGCCAAGATATATTGGCCCACTTCGGGTTGTTAAGGTGCATGGTGACGCTTACACGATAGATATACTTAAATCTATGCGTTTGCACCCGACGTTCTACGTCGGGCGCCTCAAGGCCTACCTACCGGTGGATATCCCTTCAAATCTTCCCCGCTCTTCTGTGCTGGCTCCAAATCCGACGTCCCTTGACGACGACGCTGACGATGACTGGGACCAAGTCCTGCTCGAACGCGTGCAGACTCGTTCTGCTGGGTTCCCCGAGCGCAGACGTCTCAAGTAGACGTAGGCGCTCAAGCATCACCCGCTGCTCTCGTCGAGTCCGCTCAGCAGCCTCAGTTGCAGCAACCGCACGATCTCGATCTATTTCTACCATCCAGCAAGAATAAAGTAGGGTTTTCTTCGACTCCTCGGTTTCAGCGCGAAGTAGACGCATCTCTTCGTTCGACTGTACAAGCGTCCGATTGTGCAAATACGCGCTCATCGCCAGAGATCTTCTGTCGTGATGCTCCTCTTTCCTTAATTGATGCATCGCATGCTTGACGCTGGATTGTCGACCATATTGTCTATCGCGTGGATTACAAGCCCCTAGTGCCGAGCAATGAATGGGCGCCCACGAATAATTTTGTCGAGAAACATTACATGGTTCATTAATTGGGATGTTCGACGGCGGACGATACATGAAAGCCATCGATCCAGGCTGTCCCAGACGTGGTCGAGGACTATGATACGCGTAGGAAGACGGTGATCGCAAGCTTTGCTGCCAGTTCCATCTCCGATCTCTCGAGCCGTGATTCCAGCGAGCAATGAAGCCATGACGATCTCCTGAGTGACTCCGAAATCGAGGCCTATTATGAGGCTCGAAGCATATGGATGATATGGTGTACGACCTCGGCTACGTGACGCCCACGGCGATCGTAAGAACGCACTCTCACTCGCTGTAGCGCGGCATCTATAGCTTCGAAAGGCTTCTCTCATAAGGGGCGATCCATGGACGAATATGATCGAGCATCTCCCCCGTACACACCAACCCATCCCTTTCCTGCCGGACCGAGCGCAATTTGGTCACGTTACACGTTGGACACCCCTCTCGAACGCGGACATAAAAAGGGCGATAGTTATAACGAGATTAGGACCCTTTACTGTCTTACACTAACAAGGCGTTGAAGAAGCGCTCGTAATTAACTCGGAAATATAACTCTGTTTATTTTGTTGTGTTTTGTTGTGTTTTTTTTTAATTCTCAGTAAGTGCGAGTATGTTCCCTAGCTCATGGGAACCACTCAAATGGAAAACATTTAAGTATTGGCTAAATGCTGAGACTAGATCCCGATACTAAATGAATAATAAAATGATGCGTAGTTAACGCTAATAGAATACTGCTCTATGTCTACTTATATAGTTATGTATAATTCCTATAACTTAGGTTTCTTCATTACATCACCCCTCCCCCCTCTTTAAGTTGCGCTTACCTCAACGAAAGCGCAAAACGCAAGAAGTTTCTGATCAACCAACAGCGTAACTTTGAACCTGCTTAGTTAGACATGTCTAAGCAGCATATGTATGGACGTCCACGAAAAGATATCTCTGATAACCAGAACTGGGTACACCAAGCAAATATTTGAAGAGAGCAGGCGCCGCAGGTCATGTATGGGGACTTAAAGCTATGGCGCTTGTATGGTCTTGAGGGTGCTGTCAAACACGAGCCACTGGAGGTCATGAAGGACCTCTTCACACGATACCGTACAGTGAGAGGCAAAGCGACGAATAACGCGTATACCGACGATGCGTTGCAGAGATCGTGATGTGCCTTTATCAGACGTTAGAACGCGAGTCGAGTAAAGGAACATTCTCCACGTCCTGGTTGATGGTCGCGAGAAAGTGCGTGATAAGCACGCTATTCGCAACATGTGCCGACGCATGACTTAAAACGAGTAACACTTTTGTTACGTCCACGCTCATGAGGGGTGTCCAACGTGTAACGTGACCAAATTGCGCTCGGTCCGGCAGGAAAGGGATGGGTTGGTGTGTACGGGGGAGATGCTCGATCATATTCGTCCATGGATCGCCCCTTATGAGAGAAGCCTTTCGAAGCTATAGATGCCGCGCTACAGCGAGTGAGAGTGCGTTCTTACGATCGCCGTGGGCGTCACGTAGCCGAGGTCGTACACCATATCATCCATATGCTTCGAGCCTCATAATAGGCCTCGATTTCGGAGTCACTCAGGAGATCGTCATGGCTTCATTGCTCGCTGGAATCACGGCTCGAGAGATCGGAGATGGAACTGGCAGCAAAGCTCGCGATCACCGTCTTCCTACGCGTATCATAGTCCTCGACCACGTCTGGGACAGCCTGGATCGATGGCTTTCATGTATCGTCCGCCGTCGAACATCCCAATTAGCGAACCATGTAATGTTTCTCGACAAAATTATTCGTGGGCGCCCATTCATTGCTCGGCACTAGGGGCTTGTAATCCACGCGATAGACAATATGGTCGACAATCCAGCGTCAAGCATGCGATGCATCAATTAAGGAAAGAGGAGCATCACGACAGAAGATCTCTGGCGATGAGCGCGTATTTGCACAATCGGACGCTTGTACAGTCGAACGAAGAGATGCGTCTACTTCGCGCTGAAACCGAGGAGTCGAAGAAAACCCTACTTTATTCTTGCTGGATGGTAGAAATAGATCGAGATCGTGCGGTTGCTGCAACTGAGGCTGCTGAGCGGACTCGACGAGAGCAGCGGGTGATGCTTGAGCGCCTACGTCTACTTGAGACGTCTGCGCTCGGGGAACCCAGCAGAACGAGTCTGCACGCGTTCGAGCAGGACTTGGTCCCAGTCATCGTCAGCGTCGTCGTCAAGGGACGTCGGATTTGGAGCCAGCACAGAAGAGCGGGGAAGATTTGAAGGGATATCCACCGGTAGGTAGGCCTTGAGGCGCCCGACGTAGAACGTCGGGTGCAAACGCATAGATTTAAGTATATCTATCGTGTAAGCGTCACCATGCACCTTAACAACCCGAAATGGGCCAATATATCTTGGCGATAACTTATTAGCGCCCAAATTCGTCACTTAGTTGTTCGATAATCCACTTGTTGATAATAGTACTCTGTCACCTTCTCGAAATGTCAACAAAAAATTTCGAACTCTTCTGTCTGCGTTCTTCTTTTGCTTGTAAACTGCCTCTTGTAATGCATCACGCACAAAACTTGTATTTTCGGGTCGTAATAGCAGAAATTTGGTTACTGCAGTCGAACTTACAGGCGACGTATCCTCTTTTCGAGCAATTTAGCAATGGGTGACGCGATGGAATGCATCGCGTCAGGAGTCGATATGCCGTTGGCCACAAAATTACCAACAGTAGTTGAATCGGAAGCAACCTTATCCTCATCGTAATCAATCATCAATAGCTTCGGCGCAAGTCCATCGGTAGATATTCCCCCACCAAGCTTTGAGACTGAGTGCTCTGAAGCTGAGAGAGCAAGTAGCGCCGGATGGCGAGGATGCCTCGCGTTGTTAGCGCAACAGGGCGTCAACCCGGTTGACGCGTGTACAGCATAGTTGATTGCAAGCTCTGCAAGTGGAAGAAACGAACTCTATGATGAGAGCGATCTTGCATACTTGCGCAAGACTTTTCGAGCACTCTGTTCATGCGCTCCGTTTGCCCATACGTCTCTGAATGGGCCGCCGTTGACATTAGCAACCGCGTGCCTCATAGCTGGAACGATTCGGCCCAGAAACACGAAGTGAAACATGGGTCACGGTACGACACAATAGATTCTGGCAAGACGTGATGCATGAAGATAATATCAATGAAGATCTTAGCTGTCGTCTCCGTCGTAATGTGGGTGGAGCCCGGAGCAAAATGCACCAATTTGCTGAATCTATCCACTAGTACCTAAACGTTCGTGCGTTTATGTTCATTCGGCGAAAGACCAGAGATGAAGTCCATGCTGACTGAGCGCCAGGCTTCCGAAGCAATCGGAAGCGGACGCAATGGACCTTGTGAAGGCGGCGTGGGCTTCACACGCTGACAGGTTTCACAGGAGCCCACCAATTTTCTGGATGTACTTATACATTCGCTGGAAAAACACGCGAGAAATAGATGCAAACGTCTTTTTGCGACCCAGTTGTCCGCCAGCTGGATTGTCGTGAAATTCATGAACCAAACGGGATACGAGGTCGCCATAAGCAGGGATGACGACACGCGTGAATCAAAGACGTTCATCTTGTACATCAGCAACGGCCCGGCACGCGCATAATGATTGATGTTATCGTGTGTTGGTTTCGCTAACTTCGCGAGTGAATTTTCACCCAAGTCCCTAAGATAATTGATGATTACCGCATAGAAGTAGCCATTCACATAAGACTCAGCGATCTGAGTTTGGATCGACAGCATGGGTGTTGAGAACATCGCATTTAGCTCCAGCTCAATACAACACGCACCGATATTGGGGTGGAGAGGGTTCTACAAAATCTGATGTGATCCTGACTCTCCACTGACGCCAGGACAACCGACTATCGGAGGGGGTTTCCGTTTCCGTGTATAGCAATTCCTTCCTCACCTTGTGTCCCGTCGGTAGGGCGGGTAGCACGCTTCTCGGTGGACTTGAGTTGATGCTGAACTTACCCGTGGTTGTGATTGGTTGGAGTTCGATCGCGCGGAAATCTTCACGCGATCGAAGCTTACTTGGGGCACTCTATATGAGGCGCCCTGATCTCTCTTGAAATCGCCCTGTCCAAAAATGTAGATATTTGATCCACTTGATCCACTTGACCTTCTGACCACTTGAGCCGTCTCGCGATCTTGTGCCTTGCTCTTTACGTGATACTGCAGGCTAAGTTTGTTCGTGTGAGGTCTTGTAATCCCTGGCCACACAATTCAAGGATATTACTTGTAGGTACTGGTGGCAGAAGCTCTTGATCGTCGGGGGGCCAAAATATCCCGCCCGGAAGAGAAGCATGCGTGCGTAGTTAGAAGTAAAAGTAACTCTTTTTAAAGTTAACCAATCAAATACTAAAATCTACGATACTTTTTATCTGTATACTAGGGTCTTCTGTGCTGCGTCGTCCTTCCGAAAAAAAATCATATCTCGATATGTGGCTCACTCTAATATAGCGGCGATCTCACTCTTGGTTACGATGTCCATCATGATCGCATTTCTTGATTGTGATCTCCTTTGTCGATCGTGATTGCCTTTGTCGATCGTGATCGCATTTGTTGATCTGATTGCAAATGTATCCATGTTAATCTGACCGAAATTATATTCATGCCAATTGCCTCAATCGCGATCCCGATCAATCATTATTGAGCATAAAAGGTTGACATGTAGTCGTAATCTTCACTTGGGCTGTAACGATCCTAGACGATCGATTGATCGACCTGATAAAATCAGATCGGTTCAATAGTATAACGAAGAAATTCCGACGATCAGTTGATCGATCAAATAAGCCTGATCGCGCCCATAGTATAGCCAATTGTAATCCCATAATATCTATCCATTCCATATGTGGTACACACTCAAATCATTTTCCCACCGATGATCAAAAATCCCTCGATCGACTTTACCACAGCCATTGTAACAAGGTGAGCCCGTTACATAATATTGACACTTATATGAAATTTCAAAAAAAATATTATTATAACTAATAATATTTGACAATATTACCTTTTCTTATAATATTGTTCCTAAATTTCCTTGAAGTTGGAGATGCCCTCTCATTGGTTGATATGGGCCATCATATCAACTACTGCGCTGACCAATGACCGACGGACGCGCGCAATGAGTGGAGGGCAAGTCGTCAACATACATAGTTGTAGTTTAATATAGTTATCATAGGTTATAACAGATTAGTTTTATTAGATAGTTAACTATATTAAATACAGTTTTCTTTTACCTCTCAACTAAGCGTGTGTTTGGTTGATTGACTTCTTCTGCTCAAGTGTACGTTAGGTAATTGAGGCACCTTCTTTCACTGTCATCATCGAAGGACACTACTACCTAAATCAGTATAATCGCAGGGTGCCCCGTTTCAGCCGTCCCCTGCTCCGATCGCCGACATACAGTGTTGGTGTATCTGTGCATCTTTAGTCAATCCTCTTCATCGCCATACCAACGTGTCGCAACCACCATTTGGAACATCCACGTCCCCTAATCCGGCCAATATATCTAAGGGGCGATCCGTCGAAATTGCTCTTTCATCGTCTGCCAACTTTTCATGCGATAGAGCTCAAGTCATCCCTGCTGTAGATCGGGCCACTTTGCAGACCCAGATCGATAGTCTTTTTGACTCCATCGAAGACCACCAAGATCTTCGTGACAGTTATAACTCAGCTTACGACGCATTGCGCATCCAAGAAATCCGCAACGATCGCTTGGAAAAGAGGATCAAAGGTGATCAAGAGTTGGATGTTTCTTTCGGATTTTCATGACTTGGATGTATAACGGTTTACACCACCAGCTGGAGGACACGACCCAAATAGCAGATGATTATCGGGAAGAATTGGGTCATCTCGATCAATATTAGAAGGAGATCTCGGACCTACGTTCTTCTATTCTCAATACCACTGCCGCTCGTCACAAAGATCAAATATAATTTAATTCCAGTTGCGCGCCATCAAAATTTAATTAGCTTCTGCAGTCGCTGTAGCTCAAGCTGCCGACGGAAGATTGATGCAAGTGTAGGATTCCGAATGTCAGTATAAAGCTCGTTACGAGAATTTCTTGGACGAATTGAATAGTACGAAGTGCCAGCTTAATGCTACCCGACTCGATCGCGCTTAACTCTTGTCAGCGTTCAATGATCGTTAGGCTGATCGTGATCGCGCAATTCGTGATCGAGATTCTCTGTTCGCTCGATTGGCCGATTTGCTTTCTGGTGCCGAATTTTCGGCTTCCGCCTCGTTACCCACTACAATCTCTTCTGAGACGTTATCTAAACGAAACAAACGTCCGCACCAGGTAACTACATTCGATAAGAAAATCTTAAAGCGATCACGCGGTGCTACTACGCCCCCGAGCTCACCGCCTACTTTCCTTTCCGACCAATCTGAATCCAAGTCTCACGTCCCTGATGGATCCCTTTCGCCTGCTTCTCCTGTTCCACTGCCGGCAATTCTGACGAAGATGATCATTTTTTAGCTCGTCTGAATAGACCGATGATTCATTGATGGCTACGTTATCCTCGTCTTGGTCCACTTCTCGACGACGTGTTGTAATAAAGTCCAACACGGCTCCGCCTTCCTTACCGATAGTGGTCGATACTCCCAGCCCGATGGCTTCACCTTTTAGTATTCAGCTTCCCGTATCCATGGCCGTTCTGTTTGAGTAGTCGTCCGATGATCTTAACAGCATGTATTTAAAACACCTTCTGGAATTTGCAGCCCGGCAGCAAGTTTCGAAGTCCATGTAATTAGCTGTTACCCACGGAAGAAAATATGAATCTCCCAGCCACAACTATTTTTCGCGATCAATGGCTTCCAGGCTATCGTGATCGGTTTTCTCGATTTATTACCGATGCCCTTCCTTGGTCGGCTCGAAAAATCAGCTTGACATGTGTCTCGAAATTAAATTTGAATTTTTTCTTTCATCACTTGCCGAATCCGACGATTTATATCTTCCCTGTATTCGAGGATAAAACCGTAACCCACCTAAATCCGATTGGTCGTTTCGATTGATCACTTCTTCCCGAATTAAGCGATTATATGATTCCCAGCCTTGGAATATATACGATTCCATGGTCAATCCAATTTCGTGCCGGCAAAGCGGTTGGTACTTAGAATTAGCTACTATGTATCATGCCTTCGAACTCCGTCACCGTCAAGACCTGTGGGAAGCGACCATTTTCCTCGATTTCCATTAAGATAAGTCGATCCGATCCTGCGTTAGCCACTTTTGATAAGGAGCGAAACCAACGGCGATCAAGAGCTGGCCCCAAAATAGAAAAAAATATTGCTAAAGATTCTCTAAGGTATGATCGACGGCCATTATGGCCTCGACATCCTGTTGGACCCCATATTTCTTCACTTTCCTCGTCCGAACGAGGTCAAAATGTGGTATTCAGGATAAAATACAAAGCAAATCAATATTTTCAATTTGCTCACCGCGTATTCTATGAGCAAATCGACAGAACCCTGGCGTTACTAATTTTGCTCTTCGATTGAAGATCATCCCGGATAGTCTATTGCTCGCCTGGACGACAAGTTTGTACCTCGTGAGTAAATTTTCTGGTGTAGCTTGTTAAATGCGATCCTTTAATATAATTTCAATCTTTGTACTTCACTTGGATCGCATCCAAATTTTCTTTTATCCTTTGATCATGTAATCGTGATCGATTTAATTCGATCGGCGATTCTCGATCGTATACTCACTCCATATATACCATTTTACCTTCATGCGTGACCTTCTCACACACCTTCAATATCCCATACAGCCCACCGCTATGAGTCACGATGTTCCTACTTGTGTGATCGCATCACATTGAAATGATTCACTTTTGCTAGATTGCGATCACATTCTTCCAGCAAAGACCCACGATTTAAATTGGGCTCATCTATCCAAGACGGATCTTCATAGCCTTTCCAATACACCAAAACGTGACGGTGCACCCGACCATATCGTGTCTTACGGCCCGATCGTACATCTGCAACCCTTTACACTTCGACTTTACCCTCCCCCCGATCACCTCCCCAGCTATCTTCCGTCAATAGTGCTTTAATGAAATTAATTCGTTCTGCCTCTTCCACATTCAGCAGATTCGTAGGCCGTTCCGAAAACACTCTGACCAGCTTCAATTAAGACACATGGACTAATGGAAAACAGCCTATACGGTGTACCCGCGATTTCCCATCGCACCACGTGATCTCAGCATTTTTCTGATACACGAAACGGTCCATGCCACATGTAGGCCAGTTTCTGAGGGTATCGATCCTTGACCCGATCCAGATGAGCTACACTTGCGATCCGCAACTTATTTCCAATCGATCATGATCTGCATTATGGCGATCGGCTCGATCTTGAATCGCAAAGTTTTTTTGGATCATTTATTACTGATCGTGCTCTTTGATACTGGCGTTGTATAATATATCGTCATTGTCGTGAATCTAGATACCGTTCGTGCTTCCTGACGGCAAAGTCACCTCCAAAGTTGATCGTGGGTCCCAACCGTGAACTAGATAACACAATGTGTCTCTACGGACACGATGTTGCTCCGTGTTAATCAAAAAAGTCAACTGCTCTGTATATGCGTCCCAGTCCTTTTGATTTTCATCCGTCACATACATCTTGATTGCTCTTGTCAAAGTTTGAACCATTCGCTCGTCTGTGCCACTTGCTTGCGGCCTGTATGCCATAGTAGCCCGCTGTTTCTGTGGTGTCACGGTGCGCTGTGCGACGATGATCTGCGGAGCGCGGCGAGGTCGCGACAGGTGTGCACACATACCGCGCAATAGAATGCAGCGGTGTTGTGCGCGTACACCGTCAGCACAGGGGCTTGCTGGCTAGCAGTAGGCCGAGCATGGGTTGGGAGGCTGAGCTCCTGTGCTGACGCGCCCTCGTCGCGCTCGCTGAGCATGCCACCTGCCCTTTCGGGTGAAGGCAACACACTCGCCAGGACTTCCGAGGGGCTGGCAGCGTCGACGGGGTCGTCCAAGGCGTCCTCGTCGTCGCTAAGGACGCCCTCGAGGTCGCTGGGGCCATGGGCAACACCCAGAGCGCGAGCCGTGGCGGCTGCGAGCGCTTCCCCGGGCACGACCGGGTCGGGCAGCATGCCTGCCGCCCTACCGGGTGCCGAAACAACAATCGCCAGGTCTTCCGCAGCCAAACGGCGCGCTTGAGGGCCGGGTGAGGCCGAAGTGGGGTCTTGGACAGCCAAACGGCGCGCTTGGTGGCTTGTTGGAGGCTGGGGAGCGCTAGCCAGCGCTACCCCGGGCACGACCGGGTCGGGCAGCATGCCTGCCGCCCTGCCGGGTGCCAACTCAACATTCGCGGTGTCTTCGAGAGCCAAACGGCGCGCTTGTGGGGCGGGAGAGGCGAGGCACGGGTCTTGAGCAGCCAACTGGCGCGTTTCGAAGGCCGGCGAGGCCGAAGAAGGGTCTTGGGCGGCCAACTGGCGCGTTGGGGAGGCGGTGGAAGCCTCCAAAGGTGGTTGCAACCCCCCCTATACTTAAACCAAGTATAGGACGTGCGAGGTCCTCGTGGCCATCGTGGCCATCGTGGCCATCGTGGCCGTCGACGAAGGGTGAAGAATTCCCGTTACGTGGGGGACCTCCTATACTCAAACCGAGTATATTCTGGTCCGTGACCTCGTCGGTAGACGTAGCCGAGTCCAAATCAGGGACAGGCTGATTTACCAAAAAAGGTAGCCCGACCCCTAATGTCTCATCCCATCCGGACGAGTCGGCAACCGCTCTAATCTCCGCGTCAGCATCCGCGCTATAAAAAGACGCATCGCTGGCGAGACTAGAGTGGCTGGCCGTAGAGCACTCGCTGTCGGAAGACAGCGAGCGCTCTCGAGGCTGCCAATCCGGCCACCAGAAGCGCATCCCAAGATGCGTTGGTGAAGGGTCGGAGGGCGAAGAAAGGCAACAAGCAAGTGTAGTAGTCGGTCTCACGAGAGAAAGGGTGTAACCTCTCGGAGACCTATCTATGCGTAACTAGCAAGCTAGAAAGTTATAGAAATAGATGCAGAAATTAATGTGAAAGTTCCCGACTTTACAGTCGGCAACCAGTTTTCACACTGATTAGAACAGATACTACACTTGATCTTAGCTATTAGGCCGAGAAGGTATAGCTGCGAAGGTACTTCGAAATGGAGTAGTGCGAATTTGTGGGTTTTTCTTCAATATGGCAGTAGCATACAAAATGTGTGGAAAGGTAGTAAAATATAACAATAATTTTAACAGCATATTCATTAAATCGTTAGTGCTATTTTGATTTAAAATTGGGGCGACATGTAAGAATCAACGGGTGGCGAAATTGGCTCTACCAAAGCAGCTAGGTGGGGACAATTGTGCAACACTGAGTGGACTTTTACAGAGTAAAATATCAATAGGCTGATGTTTTGTGTATATGTGCTGTAGCATTTTTATAAATAGTATAAGGTACAAAAAGAATAATTAATTTGAAGAAGAAGGACCAGGTATAGTTGTTGGCCTCGCGGGGGAAGTTGTGAAAGCCCCCGGAAACCGTTCCGTCGACACTAGCAAGCTAGTGTCGATAGAAGTTCCAAAAATGAATGTGAAAAATCCCCAACTAAAAGTCAGGAAACCAGTTTTCACACTGATTAGAACAGATAATGTGTAATATATTACCAACCGATTAGTCCTTTACTCAGGTGAGTATAAAAATACCCAAGAGACACTATGTGGTGTGGTAGATGATACAGATGCACCACACAGAGGCCGGACCAAAACTTACCGGTAGGATTTGCGAGGGCGGTTCCCTACGTGGGTGTGGCCCTGTCGGCCGCAATGGGCCTGATAACCGACTAGCGGTGGCCGTTGTGTGACGGATTCCCCCCGGTCTCCGTCACTCGACTGCCCCTTGAGCTTTGTCTTGACGCTCTTGATCCTCTTGATTCGCTTGGTTTCCTTGGTTGCTGGCGCGCTCGATGCATGCTGCAATGCAGATTCCAAATGCGACGGCTGGACGTAATACAGTGGGCAGATAACTGCCGGTCCAGCCGCTTCGCATCGCACTTGAGCATTCCAAGGTGCTCGGTGTAAACCGCGAGGTTACCACCAGCAACCGCACCGAGTGACCCGTAGACCAGCGCTGAAAGCTGCACGGTCCATCCTTGGTGTTCGAGATGACGCTTGATACCGGCGTACTTGGTCCTCTTGAGCGCAGCGATACGAGTGAGCGAAGACGTGTCGGGGTCATCCCCAGTCTGCTCCTCGAACGCAATGGCCAGATCCACCACCGACACCGTTCGCTTGGTGTGGTTGTATACTTGAAGGTCGGGCCTCAGCGCCGGTCCAGGTAGCGACGGCACCGTCTGGTTCACCCGAAGCTCGACGCGATCCGTGTTGTCACCTGCTGACGCCGTCACCTGTCGCTCGATAAGCTTGAGGGCTTCGTCATGCCGAGTGCGAACAACATCCATGGTACCAGCACAGTGGTTGAGCACGTGTGCCAGCGTTTCCGATCGAGAGCATCCAGGAGATCGGCACTTGTCATGGGCGCGTAAACGTCGTCGCTTGAGGACACTATGGGTGTCGAGCTGGTTTAGACGACCAGCCACTGCAAAGCGGTAGTCCGTCTCCCATAGTCCACGAGGTCGTGTGAGGAAGGCGCTCCCAGCACCTCCAACTATGCGTGCACCCTTGCCTTGGTCCTTCATTGCAGCCCATCTCTTCCAGTGCTTGTTCTTGAGGTGCAGCTTCACGTGCCTGAGAACGGTGCGGTGGTCCAACCACGCCTCATGATGTGGCACGCGAAGCTGCAACCGCTTGGCAGGTGTCCCAGTCTCTTCAACCGCTGGTGCCATCTCAAACTTGAGTCCAAATCGATGAAGGTGTCCCAGGATGTCGAACCATAGCGAGCCGATGTCCGAATTTCGCCGCTTGGGGGGGCCGCACCTGACGTCGCGAGCTTGCTATTGAGCCTCTTGGGTATTTTTATACCCACCTAAGTAAAGGACTAATCGGTTGGTAATATATTCCACATTATCTGTTCTAATCAGTGTGAAAACTGGTTTCCTGGCTTTTAGTTGGGGACTTTTCACATTCATTTTTTGGAACTTCCATCGACACTAGCTTGCTAGTGTTGACGGAACGGTCTCCGAGGGCTTTCACAACTTCCCTCGCGAGGCCAACCACTACACTTGCCCCTCCTACTTTATATTAGTCCTTCTTGTTGTACCTTTCACTAGTAGATAATAATCCTACAGCACATATACACAAAACATCAGCCTATTTAATAGTTTTGCTCTGTAAAAGTCCAATCAGTGTTGAAAATTTGTCCCTACCAAGCTGCTTTGGTGGAGACAAATTCGCCATCCGTAGATTTTGAAATAACGCCCCAATTCTAAGTTAATTTTTTTTACTTAAAGTTGGGACGCTATCTCATTGTATACTCCGATTGAATCCCCAAGTAATAATAATTATTACTATTTTGACGAATTAATCAAATACTGTTATATTTCATTACCTTCTTACAAATTTGTGTATGCTACTGCCATATTTTACAATCGTCCGAAAATTCGCTCTGCTCCATTTCGATGTACTTTTGCAGCTATACCTTCTCGGCTAATAGCTAAGATCAAGCGTAGTATCGGCTCTAATCAGTGTGGAAACTGGTCGCAACAACACTTCCTTGTTGCCTATTTTCTTGCCCTCTGACCCATCACAACGCATCTTGGGATGCACTTCTGGTGGTCGGATTGGCAGTCTCGAGAGCGCTCGCTGTCTTCCGACAGCGATTGCTCTACGGCCAGCCACTCTAGTCTCGCCAGCGATGCGTCTTTTTATAGCGCGGATGCTGACGCAGAGATTAGGGCGTCTGCCGACTCTTTGGGGTGGGACGGTCCACTAGGGGTCGGGTTACCCATTGTGGATCCGCTTGCCCCCGTTTTGGACTCGGACGAGTCCCCAAATGAGTCTTTTGGCTCTTCTCG